>CM067377.1:101706938-101761600 GCA_034510155.1 Eucriotettix oculatus | reverse complement strand
GTGTGGGGTAAAAACAGAAGAGAGAGGACAAGGATGGAATACGCTAAGCACATTAGTGGGATGTGCTAGTTATGCGGAAATGTACGGCTTCCGCAAGACATATAAGCATGGAGGGTTTGCATAAGACCAGTCTTAGGACTGAATACCACAATAACAAGAAAAGTAACGTTACTGGCAAATTAACGTTTATTATGATAGTCTTCGTAAAGGTTGAAGTTCACTTTGGAGAAGTTTTTCTCGGTGTTGGTTCTGAAGTTGTCTTGTTTGTCGTCATATCGCGGGCAGCTGATGATTTTCTCCTCTTCGTCTGCGGCAGAAGTTGGAGTTGCTGATGCCATTCAACACTCCCCTTCTGATTACAGATGGGTAAGGGTAAATCCGTTATTTTTGAACTTAGAGAACTCATTCGGAAGGGCGTGAGAACAGTACCCAAAAGTCCGATGATGCAGGTTTTATAATGTTTGCCCTTTCAGGTGAATCACCAGGTAGTGAACCCTTGGCTACAGTCCTCTCCCTTCCGCTATCTCCTTTTCTATCCCCTTTCTATTAAAGGGGAATAGTCTTTAGAAATACTTTAAGGGTGAACTCAACTTTATAACCTTAAATCTCCATTGAATACAGAAATTATACACGAACGGAATAAATTAAATAAACACAAATTGCATTTATTCAATTTGCCTTCATCATTCACTATTCATCCGTCTGCATATCTTATCCATGCACATATGATGTTGCAGGTACCAGAAGAGGCGTGGTTTTGCTTCCACCAGCGGCCAAGACTATGAGGTCAACCTTTGCTGCCTGCTATTCCTCCGTTCCCTCAGGGTCACCAGCGAATTTTTTATAGCCTGTAACCATGACCACGCAGGAACGTTCGACGACGTCGTCCTATTTTACAGACTTAAGGGAGACCAAGAACACAAGTACAGAGCGATATTTCTGCAAGCCAAGCACAAAGACAAATGTACAGAGAAAAAGTTGACGCTGTCCAATCCTTTTCCTCTTTTGCGCTACTTGGAATCGTTCAAGAAGATTAGGATTCTATGGGAGCAATCGATAAATATACAATGCCAGCAAATTTACTTGCAGGATATTTCGCTGGTTCTCTATACAAACACCGGTTGTGCGATTGGCGACACTGCGCTCGACGTCACCGGCTTACCAGAAGTGCAGACCCTGCGAGATTTTCTCAACACCAGTGGTCGGCTTCTACGGATCTCGGAAGTGCAACGAGCAGGACTCCCTCAAGGACAGGAGACTTCCGACTTCCTCTCGCACTTGTTTCTGTGTACTGAGCAGATGAGCATAGAAACAGCTGATCATTTCTTGGAAGATGAACTCCGTAAAGTTTTGAGACTAAGGTCACCGGACGTTGCTAGAAATCTCAACTCTGAGCTTAAGCGCATGTTAAAGGGATGGTGGAGAGAAGAGGGCGAAGTGCGATACCTCACTGCTCAATCCGAAGAATGGAAGAAAGTGCTAGAGATGCAGGTCATGCGATGGAGGAGCTACACTATGAATTTTGTGAGACAATTTAACCTTAACTATACTGCAGAAGCAGTCAAAGAGTTAAAATCCGTTGTTGGTCGTTCGACGAAGAGCTGGATTTTTGTGAGGGACGAATATCAGGCGACAGTGACGAGAGAGAGACTGTTGAAGACTCTAAGGAATTGCATCATCCTTGACGATTCGGATCACGCGGAAGAATTGGAGGTGTTATGGGGGACGATCGTTTGCCCGACCTTGGCCCTTGACATGTCTGTAGGTTCACCTGATAACGTTTCGCTACTCGAGCGTCTCCAGAAAGCCGTTGATAGTAAAGCAGGCAGGAACTTGGTCGTCATTGCCAAGGAGAAGCCAACGTGTACAGAATGGTCTGTCTTTGAAGTTGGAACGACTTGGTCTGTTCTTGATAATTTTACCCGAGACAGGCTGCTGTCGGTACACGCCAAATTTCAAGGCAACCACGTGGCTCTGCGTGATGTTATCGGTTCCCACGTGGCTGACATAATGTCTGACGAAGTTATTAATTTACTATGTGATCCCGTAAAAGGAGTGCTGAAAGTGGGAGAATCGATTCCTTCTCCGCTGGAGTATTATGTGCCTCGATGTCTGCAGAGATCTTCTACAAATACATTTAACTATGACACATTACAAAATACAAACACTTTAATATGTTCTCAAAGTTTGATTATTCCAAACGTTACTTTCATAAATAAATTCAAAACTTTATGGCCATCGGATCTCAAAAGAACAAATGAAATGAAGGGAACAATATTTGTGAAAGGCTTAAGTTTAGATTCTGAAATTCGAAAGCTGTGCTGTAAGCTTCATATCTGTGCTATTAGTGGAGAAATAGGACAGGATAACTTGGAAGGCAATGTGACAGAGTTCGTTCCTTTCACTTGGATGAGTCAAGAAAAGGTCATTGTTATTGATGGTGTTCCAGGAGTGGGAAAGTCGTCCTTTGTGACTAAGATGTGTTCGAGCGTCAAGAAGCTATTCCCAGAGACTTGGGTCTTGAGACTCGATATGGGAAGACACAGTGAATTCATAAAGGATAGAAACTTCGGAAAGGAGAGTGATATTAAAGAGTTCCTACTTAGGGGTTTGTCGAAGGTCCCACAGAGTCTGGAGCGGGATCTATTTGAACACTCGTTGCACGTCACGGGGAACGTCTTCCTATTCCTGGACGCATTCGATGAGATCAGTCCCGATTACACGGCCAAATGCTGCGACCTCCTGAAGGGAATCTCCCAAACGGTCCGATTCCGGCAGATGGTTGTAACCACAAGGCCAGTCACAACGAAGGTCGTCCAGGATGCGCTCGGAACGAAAGCGTTCACTCTACCAGTCTTCAGCGAGGAGGAACAGACGTTGCTAATTAAACGGTTCACGGAAGCCGGCGGGAAGATTGTTGTCGACGGGAACATTTACGCTCTGCGTCGGAGTGTCGGAACAGTCCTAGAAATTCCTCTTCTTTGCAAAATGGCTGCTGAAGTTTTGTTATACTATCACGACGACATGTTAACAGAAGGAGTGGATCCGTGGCGAAAAATTCAGTTGTACAAGCTGTTCGTGAATAAGAGCGTTGAGGAGCGACTAGTCGATAAATTCGGTCTCGAACCCACCATGCCTGGGGTGAAGAAGATATTAGAATCGAGTCAAAAGCACCATTTACAAAACTTACAAGAGCTAGCTGTTAAGAAACTATTTCCTGTCAACGATCTTTCAACGTTCCATTTTTCTACGGAAATGCCAGAAGAGAAGTTTGGTCTCATCGTCAACTCTGGAGAAAGCGTAGACTTTGTGCACCAGACATTCGCTGAATATTTAGTTGGCTGCTGGCTTGCTGTTTACTGGAAGGAATGTCCTCACCGCCTTATTCAAGACGTTTTTTTTCAAGATGAATACGACTTAGTTGCGGCGTCGTTGAACTGGTCGCTGTTAGAAGGATTCCCGCTGCACGAGGCGGTGACACTTGGCGACATGGTCGCTGTGCAGCAATTCTTGTCCCCGGGGGCCACGGATAGGGGAGGCCGCTCACCGCTGCATGTGGCGGCCATGACTCATGGAGAAAACCGCCAACTTTGGGAGATTTTGGTGGCTGAGGGCGATGACCTCAATAAAAAGGACGACATCTTAAGCTCTAACCCCGTCAGGTACGCGGAAATGTACAGAAACTGGGATATGGTGGATTATCTTTTGCAGAAAGGTGCGGCACCTGACGAACTTCAATTTTTTAATAACGAAAACGCTGCGAAGGACGTCCTCCGTTGCATTATACATTACGATATCGGCAGTTTATCGCAGTATATCTTGCGTCTACATGGGAGATTAATTCACCTTCCGTTTGACGATGAAGAAAATTCTGCTCTACATCTCGCGGCTGCTCACGATTCCTTAGAAATCACCAAAGTTTTATTGGAATTGCGCCATCCAGTTAACGTGAAGAACATCTATGGCAGCACTCCCCTTCATGACACGTCTGGATTGGGTCTTGTGGAGGCGGTGCGGCTCTTGCTGGATAAAGGGGCTGATCCCAACTTAAAGAACAACAACGGCCGCACCGCGCTGATACTAGCCGCGTGGAACGGCCATGTGACGACAGCGAGGCTGCTTCTGGAGCGCGGTGCAGATCCAGGTATGAAAAACAACAGAGGCAATTCCGCGTTGTTCATGGCCTCTTTTTATGGTAAGATGGAGATGGTCAAATTGCTAATAGAACATAAAACCGATCCCGACGTAATGCGGGATACCGTGAACCAGGCGCTGCTTTTGGCCACGTTGTTTGGTCACCTGGAGACGGTAAAGCTGGTATTGGCAAAGGGAGCTGATGTTAACACATGTGACGAGTATGGCAGGACTGCGCTCATCCAGGCCGCTTGGAACGGCCACGTGAGGGCGGCGAGGCTTCTGCTGGAGCACGGGGCCAATCCCAACGTGAAAAACAACAGCGGCCAATCGGCGTTGTTCTTGGCCTCAATGAATGGCCATCTGGACACAGCTAGGTTGCTGACGGATAATGGGGCGGATTCTAGCTTGAAGGACAATGGCGGCGACACCGCGCTCATAGTGGCCGCCAAGAAAGGCCATGATGCGATCGTCAAGCACTTGATGACCAAAGGCGCGGATCCGAACGTGGCAGACGCTCAAGGAAATACAGTGTTTCAAATCTGCTCGGCGGAAATGCTCCAGTCCCTGCGAACAAACTGCAGTATCGGAGGTGGTGATGAAACGTGATAATATCTACATTTTCAGGTTGCTATTTAATTAACTGAATTACTTTTCCAAAGGGGCAACTGTTTGGAAATAATACATAAGGCTGTTTGCAATATTGGGATTTTGTTAAACAGCAAACGTTATTCGAAAAATTGTTGTTTTCTATTTAATCCAGCTTCTTTGCAATTAGTTTTAATATTATATTTTAATTACATATGACATCCGTCCAGGAAGTTGGGACGTCAGTTCATGAAAGTAAGTTATAGGTATAAATAATTCGTTATGGAGCTGTTTTAATAGAAATCACGTAGACACCATGGCAACTACGATTGTGCCAAAAATATGAGTTTTAAAAGACTTGCATGCCCAAAACTATGAGTACTTTACTTCCTTTTTAAGAGAGCACGGGAAGATTAGTGATGGCTCAGAACCGCGCGTGTTTCAGTAGACCTGAAAAAATTGGGCTCCTCCACAGACAATGAAAGTCAATCTCTCTTAAAAGTGCAAAGGAGATTTTGCTGTAATTAATACTGCATTAATAACCTATTTCAAGATCCATTCCAGCTAGTTATTGAGCCTAATTTCAAAACTCTTGTCCAATAGTCCGCAGAGACTTGCATTTGAGGAGTTACTAAGCAGCTATTATTACATGTTATTTAAATCATAAATCTGGTTTAGTTCTCGTTTAGGGTCACAAAGATGTATGTAGACGTTTTCACTATTTTTACAGCTGCCGTTGCAAAGTTCAAACAAATGTTGACACCCTATTACCATTATTTATAATATTAAACAATTATAATATAATACTATATAATGCTCTTCGCAAAAGAAGGGAAGACTTGAGAGGAGGCGAACGCGACGTAAGATACGCACGTCATGTCAACACTTTTAAGGCCATTTGTGCTTTCGCGTACTCGAGCTATGTTCATTGATTCTCATTGGCTTGGACAACAGGGCCGGTCGGTAAACTGTATCAGGTTCTATCCTATTCAATGCATAATAGATAGTAATGAAGTATTTGGTTCTTACAAAACGTTGTAGCGTTTGTGACCTCTCAGTATCAAAGACGGGAGGCTCGGTCGTGGGTGGGTGGGTCTGTAGTAGAGGATAGGAAAATTTGTCTGATTTCAAGTTCTACAGACCCGGCCTGTCCGGTCGCCCGTCACACAAGTTTATTCTCTTGGAAAATGAAGTTAACATCTTCTAAAACTTGAGGTACTGTAACTGTCCAGTGCGATAAACGGTGACTCCGGTCTCAATTTCAGGTAAGCTACTAATTCTTTTTTTTTTTTTCAATGTCATGTAGCGCGTATTTTAGGGTGTGTATAATTCAAATATGTAGTGAAGCCAACTCCACGGCGATTCGGTGGGCGAATTCTCCTCGAGTTTCCTTCTTTACGCCAGGCAAAGGTTTGGGGTGAGGGTGTGTGTGGCAGATGTGAAGAGAAAGCTACAGGGCAGTAAAGAGTGGAAAGAAACGGAGACAGAGCGAGAGAGAACGGTCACATTGTGTGCACCGTGAGTACGCGAATGTAAACCAAATAATGATTATAACAGTGAGAAGGCAGTTAAATTGCAGATTGAGTGTTATATGATAGCAGTGGGGTTAAGTAAGCCTACAGAGGTTCCAGTTTCATACTGTTCATAAATATGTCCCGAGCTATTAAACTGCGCCATCAACGAGACCCACGTCCCCGACGCTGACTTCAGGTCCTGCACGTCAACGATGATGGCCACCCAAAATACATGACGAAATTTAATGCAATGTCGGACCCAATAGTTTTTCTTTTAAAAGTGTGCGTCTCTGAGGAGTTTACAGCATGATAAATTTCAGAAGTATTAAATTACTAATAAACTGATTGTATTAAATTAATATAATTAATTTCCTTCTAAGTAAAGAGTCATTGTCAGTGAGCTTCGTCCCTCAATAATAACATTTATTCACATAGTATTTATAATAGCAATAAATATAATATAATATCAAGACATATCCTTTTGTAACCTAGCGAAATCCGTATTGAGCTGAAAATTTTATGGCCCGTTATATTTTATATGCTAATAATTTTGGTGAAAAGGCATAAGTCAACACAAAGACAAGAGCTACAACCTTGAGACAAATGGTTAAGATGGAAAATCCCGAAAAGAGTACAAAAAAACATTTTTTAGCCAGGGATGAGGGGAGGCCTCTGGGTCCAACCACGTGCACAAAGAACTGGCGAATAAGAATTTTGAAAAAGGAGAGCAAAAGGGGCGAACTGGCCAATAGGTTTTTTGAGAAAATATCGTATCAGACATTTATCTGAGGACGAAAACACTTGTTGGAAAGACTGGGAAGGATATGGTTGGACCAGCACCCCATGATGAGGCAACTCCAGAGTTCCTGATCATTCCGGCTTTTTGGTAAGTGTTGGCTTTGTATTGCCGCGTGCACGAGTTTTTGTAACCGATACCACCACGGTTTATTCGGGGAGAAAGAGATTTCATTTTTAGCCCTCGCAATCGTTTAATTTGGTTCATTCAGCCAAAAAATATATATAAGCGATCTCTCAGTTGTATTGTTTTCCGTTTTTGTTTGTCAAAACTCATAAAATTCCCATGATTTATTTTGTTTTCCTGCAAAAGAACCATCGAACGTGGCGCCCAAAATCAGGACCATGTATCCTTATTATAAACCACGCGGTGCAAAGCATATATTCTTTGAGTGACTTTTTTTACGAGGGTGGGTGAATATCTTTAAAAGATACCGTGTAGCCCGTACTAAACGTTATTGTGGGATTTTTAGAACCGGTGAACTAATTATAAACTTTAAATTCCCCCTTAGAAGCCATTTGCGAAAGATGCTAGTGTCGCATAGAAATCTAAATTATATTATCAAAATATCTAATTTTCCGAATTCAGATCGTAGATAAACAATTTTTATTCTGCTCCAACAAATTTTGAATAGAAAATTATATATTTTTAACATTTAATTGAGAAATATTCTGCTATAACTTCTCATCCAACTCGCAATACTGATTTAGAAACATGCTCAATATTTTTAATATTTCCATTTCAATTAATATTTGTACCATATATTGGAAAATATTAATATATGGTGTAAATAAATAATACACTTTAATTTGTCTTTTTCTGCTTTAAGAAGGATCTTAGCGAACTCAAAAAGTCCTGTTTTTTGGAGGGGTTAACAGGCTACATGAGGGTGATCCTGAAACAGGCAACTCCTCTTTAATAGCATAGGAAGGAATTAAAAGTGGGGATGCGGAAGGTAGAGAAAGGTAGCCAAGCCCCCCGGGCTATGGTTTAAGGTTCCTACCCGGTGTTTCACCTAAAGAGATGCAGGTAAAACCTGCATCAAAGCCCTGTTTTTGCATGGGCTCTTATGGACCTCGAGCGAGTTACACCTAGAGGAGTGGGGATGGCCGTCACGCTCCCAGCTCTGCTATTGCCTCTCTATCTATTTAAGATACTCTTTGGATAGCCGGAGCTGTTTCTGGAGGTGTGAAAATGTGCGTGCGGGCGAAGCTGCAACGACTCACGGGTGATAAGGGTGACGGATGCTCACCTGCAGCATAGTGCTTCGTGAAAATTCTCCTTTTCTACATGCACGGTTTAGTGAACCTGAGTAAGTAATTGAATGTATTATGAGTGATTGTAAAATCCCACGGCCTATGTTAATAGGTAGCAGTGAAAAGTGTAGCTAAATTGAGTACAAATTTTATAAGCACCATTTGGAGTATTGGAGACAGTATTGTTTACATCCCTCCCCAATCATAGTTTAAAGTGAACCTAAGACCGACCGCTTCAATTATTTCGATAAAATTCCTTAAAAACATAATAAATTATTCAATTTATTTCGTAAATTCGGTAATATAATTTAAATAATTTTGCAAACAAAAAACTGTTAGTGAATTATTCCATGAATAGATTACTAACATTATTTCAGTGCTTTGCTTCAATTGTAGCTTCTTTGAGAGCGCGACAATGAACTATTTCTGCCATAAAGGCTACATAACAATAAATGAAAATTTACACACATTCACACACACATTCAAACAAGCATTCATACAATGTACCGCTGCTGCTAGATTCTTTCCCAATTATTTCTGATTCGCCGACTCCCTGCTATTGTCTGGAAGAAAAGGGGGGAATTATAATTGTGTAATAATATTTAATAAATGATTGTAAAAATAATATCTGTATAAATAAATATAAATAAATAATTTTTGGATAGGATTTTCTTACAAGCTGTAAAGAGGCTTGTAAACCTAATAAAGTAAATAACTTAAGTTAACAATGACTAGGATTTAGATACATTACAGGAAGATCAACAGAGGTCGGTTCCTGTTTACCTTCTTAGCAGGGTCGTATCGACGGGACCGGAGGTTTCCTTGGCACAGTGGACGGTCATCTCCGTGATTAATTCAACTGTGAGGACTGTGTCCTCCGGATCGGGGGCCTCTGCGATGGAGTTTGTGAAGCACAACTTACAGACATTAAAACCCACAATTTGGGTCTACAGTTCGTACTCCGCTGGACGTGAGTTTCCCCATCACGACTTGACACATCTGACTGAACATTTGTGTAACCCGCATTGTTCCTCGTGTGTGCATGGTCTGAATTTCCTAACGGAAATCGGCCATCAATTGTATAACTGCTGCTAGCGTCAGCTGACACTCTTGAGTCGGCGTGATGGTCTGCGCATGCTGCTTCTCCTTGTCCTAGGAAGCTGGTAGCGGCAGCACAGTAGTATCCTCCCATGGTTGCGCAGGTCTAAGTCTGCGGATAGCGACTACGAAGGAGAGGTTCTCGGTATGCTTCCTGTCGGCGCTGGGACAGGTTTCGTCTTTTCCTGAAACATTTTTTGATAATATGAGCACACTCTCTAATTTTCGGAAGTCTTACGGCAGTTCTCGCATTTCAACTAAGCACGATCCTCGATATCGGGCAACAAGCAGTCTCTCGTTTGGTGACAACCAGCACACCGGATTCAGGTCAATCCGCCTCTACACTGTCCCACCTGGATCGCCGAGATAGTACTGTAAAAAGCCAATAACAAGCGTGGTCAGTAAGATAGGCTTGGACAATAATGGATGTGTAGGGTTGGATGAGCGACAAATTATAATAAAATAGAAGTTCGCAGGCTTTAGAATATGTCAAGTAATCATTCTCGTCGTCGGTCCATTCAAAGTCTGTAAGAACATTTCCTTCCTAATCAACTTTCATTGATGCTGTCAAACTCTTCCTGGCAGCAACGAGGACGAGGACGAAGATTGCAGATGGTGTCAAACTCTTGCTGGCGGCGAAGACGACGTGAAGGTCGCTGTTGCCGTCAAACTCTTCCTGGGGGCGCCGACGAAGGCGTGAAGATCGCAGTTGCCGTCAAACTTTTCCTGGAGACGCCGACGACGGCGTGAAGATCGCAGTTGCCGCCAAACTCTTGCTGGAGGCTGCGACGACGACGTGAAGATCGCAGTTGCCGTCAAACTCTTGATGGAGGCTGCGACGACGGCGTGAAGATCGCAGTTGCAGTCAAACTCTTCCTGGAGGCGCCGACGAAGGCGTGAAGATCGCAGTTGCCGTCAAATTCTTGATGGAGGCTGCGACGACGGCGTGAAGATCGCAGTTGCAGTCAAACTCTTCCTGGAGGCGCCGACGACGGCGTGAAGTTCGCAGTTGCCATCAAACTCTTGCTGGAGGCTGCGACGACGACGTGAAGATCGCAGTTGCCGTCAAACTCTTGCTGGAGGCTGCGACGACGACGTGAAGATCGCAGTTGCCGTCAAACTCTTGCTGGAGGCTGCGACGACGACGTGAAGATCGCAGTTGCCGACAACTCTTGCTGGAGGCTGCGAAGACGACGTGAAGATCGCAGTTGCCGTCAAATGCTGGCTGGCGTAAACGACGACGACGACGTGAAGGTCGCAGTTGCCGTCAAACTCTTGCTGGAGGCGGCGACGACGACGTGAAGATCGCAGTTGCCGTCAAACTCTTGCTGGAGGCGGCGACGACGACGTGAAGATCGCAGTTGCCGTCAAACTCTTGCTGGGAGCTGCGACGACGACGTGAAGATCGCAGTTGCCGTCAAATGCTGGCTGGCGTAAACGACGACGACGACGTGAAGGTCGCAGTTGCCGTCAAACTCTTTCAGGAGGCGGCGACGACGACGTGCAGATCGCAGTTGCCGTCAAACTCTTGCTGGAGGCGGCGACGACGACGTGAAGATCGCAGTTGCCGTCAAACTCTTGCTGGAGGCTGCGACGACGACGTGAAGATCGCAGTTGCCGTCAAACTCTTGCTGGAGGCTGCGACGACGACGTGAAGATCGCAGTTGCCGTCAAACTCTTGCTGGAGGCGGCGACGACGACGTGAAGATCGCAGTTGCCGTCAAACACTTCCAGGAGGCGGCGACGATGACGTGAAGATCGCAGTTGCCGTCAAACTCTTGCTGGGAGCTGCGACGACGACGTGAAGATCGCAGTTGCCGTCAAACTCTTGCTGGAGGCTGCGACGACGACGTGAAGATCGCAGTTGCCGTCAAACACTTCCTGGAGGCTGCGACGACGACGTGAAGATCGCAGTTGCCGTCAAACTCTCGCTGGAGGCTGCGACGACGACGTGAAGATCGCAGTTGCCGTCAAACTCTTGCTGGAGGCTGCGACGACGACGTGAAGATCGCAGTTGCCGTCAAACTCTTGCTGGAGGCTGCGACGACGACGTGAAGATCGCAGTTGCCGTCAAACTCTTGCTGGAGGCGGCGACGACGACGTGAAGATCGCAGTTGCCGTCAAACTCTCGCTGGAGGCTGCGACGACGACGTGAAGATCGCAGTTGCCGTCAAACTCTTGCTGGAGGCTGCGACGACGACGTGAAGATCGCAGTTGCCGTCAAACTCTTGCTGGAGGCTGCGACGACGACGTGAAGATCGCAGTTGCCGTCGAATTCTTGCTGGCGGCGAAGACGACGAGAAGGTCGCAGTTGCCGTCAAACTTTTCCTGGCGGAGACGACGACGTGAAGATCGCAGTTGCCGTCAAAATCTTGCTGGAGGCTGCGACGACGACGAGAAGGTCGCAGTTGCCGTCAAACTCATCCAGGAGGCGGCGACGACGACGTGAAGGTCGCAGTTGCCGTCAAACTCTCGCTGGTGGCTGCGACGACGACGAGAAGGTCGCAGTTGCCGTCAAACTCTCGCTGGTAGCTGTGACGACGACGAGAAGGTCGCAGTTGCCGTCAAACTCTCGCTGGTGGCTGCGACGACGACGAGAAGGTCGCAGTTGCCGTCAAACTCTCGCTGGAGGCTGCGACGACGACGTGAAGATCGCAGTTGCCGTCAAACTCTTGCTGGAAGCTGCGACGACGACGTGAAGTTCGCAGTTGCCGTCAATCTCACGCTGGGAGCTGCGACGACGACGTGAAGATCGCAGTTGCCGTCAATCTCTCGCTGGGAGCTGCGACGACGACGTGAAGATCGCAGTTGCCGTCAATCTCTTGCTGGGAGCTGCGACGACGACGTGAAGATCGCAGTTGCCGTCAATCTCTCGCTGGGAGCTGCGACGACGACGTGAAGATCGCAGTTGCCGTCAATCTCTCGCTGGGAGCTGCGACGACGACGTGAAGATCGCAGTTGCCGTCAATCTCTTGCTGGGAGCTGCGACGACGACGTGAAGATCGCAGTT
Source organism: Eucriotettix oculatus (assembly GCA_034510155.1). Lineage (NCBI taxonomy): Eukaryota > Metazoa > Arthropoda > Insecta > Orthoptera > Tetrigidae > Eucriotettix > Eucriotettix oculatus. The sequence goes on along the minus strand of CM067377.1, from coordinate 101,749,204 downwards.
GCCGTCAATCTCTCGCTGGAGGCTGCGACGACGACGTGAAGATCGCAGTTGCCGTCAAATTCTTGCTGGAGGCTGCGACGACGACGTGAAGATCGCAGTTGCCGTCAATCTCTCGCTGGGAGCTGCGACGACGACGTGAAGATCGCAGTTGCCGTCAATCTCTCGCTGGGAGCTGCGACGACGACGTGAAGGTCGCAGTTGCCGTCAATCTCTCGCTGGGAGCTGCGACGACGACGTGAAGGTCGCAGTTGCCGTCAACTCTCGCTGGGAGCTGCGGCGACGACGACGTGAAGATCGCATTTGCCGTCAATCTCTCGCTGGGAGCTGCGGCGACGACGACGTGAAGGTCGCAGTTGCCGTCAATCTCTCGCTGGGAGCTGCGACGACGACGTGAAGGTCGCAGTTGCCGTCAATCTCTCGCTGGGAGCTGCGACGACGACGTGAAGGTCGCAGTTGCCGTCAATCTCTCGCTGGGAGCTGCGACGACGACGTGAAGATCGCAGTTGCCGTCAATCTCTCGCTGGGAGCTGCGACGACGACGTGAAGGTCGCAGTTGCCGTCAATCTCTCGCTGGGAGCTGCGACGACGACGTGAAGATCGCAGTTGCCGTCAATCTCTTGCTGGGAGCTGCGACGACGACGTGAAGATCGCAGTTGCCGTCAATCTCTTGCTGGGAGCTGCGACGACGACGTGAAGATCGCAGTTGCCGTCAATCTCTTGCTGGGAGCTGCGACGACGACGTGAAGATCGCAGTTGCCGTCAATCTCTTGCTGGGAGCTGCGACGACGACGTGAAGATCGCAGTTGCCGTCAATCTCTTGCTGGGAGCTGCGACGACGACGTGAAGATCGCAGTTGCCGTCAATCTCTTGCTGGGAGCTGCGACGACGACGTGAAGATCGCAGTTGCCGTCAATCTCTTGCTGGGAGCTGCGACGACGACGTGAAGATCGCAGTTGCCGTCAATCTCTTGCTGGGAGCTGCGACGACGACGTGAAGATCGCAGTTGCCGTCAATCTCTTGCTGGGAGCTGCGACGACGACGTGAAGATCGCAGTTGCCGTCAATCTCTTGCTGGGAGCTGCGACGACGACGTGAAGATCGCAGTTGCCGTCAATCTCTTGCTGGGAGCTGCGACGACGACGTGAAGATCGCAGTTGCCGTCAATCTCTTGCTGGGAGCTGCGACGACGACGTGAAGATCGCAGTTGCCGTCAATCTCTTGCTGGGAGCTGCGACGACGACGTGAAGATCGCAGTTGCCGTCAATCTCTTGCTGGGAGCTGCGACGACGACGTGAAGATCGCAGTTGCCGTCAATCTCTTGCTGGGAGCTGCGACGACGACGTGAAGATCGCAGTTGCCGTCAATCTCTTGCTGGGAGCTGCGACGACGACGTGAAGATCGCAGTTGCCGTCAATCTCTTGCTGGGAGCTGCGACGACGACGTGAAGATCGCAGTTGCCGTCAATCTCTTGCTGGGAGCTGCGACGACGACGTGAAGATCGCAGTTGCCGTCAATCTCTTGCTGGGAGCTGCGACGACGACGTGAAGATCGCAGTTGCCGTCAATCTCTTGCTGGGAGCTGCGACGACGACGTGAAGATCGCAGTTGCCGTCAATCTCTTGCTGGGAGCTGCGACGACGACGTGAAGATCGCAGTTGCCGTCAATCTCTTGCTGGGAGCTGCGACGACGACGTGAAGATCGCAGTTGCCGTCAATCTCTTGCTGGGAGCTGCGACGACGACGTGAAGATCGCAGTTGCCGTCAATCTCTTGCTGGGAGCTGCGACGACGACGTGAAGATCGCAGTTGCCGTCAATCTCTTGCTGGGAGCTGCGACGACGACGTGAAGATCGCAGTTGCCGTCAATCTCTTGCTGGGAGCTGCGACGACGACGTGAAGATCGCAGTTGCCGTCAATCTCTTGCTGGGAGCTGCGACGACGACGTGAAGATCGCAGTTGCCGTCAATCTCTTGCTGGGAGCTGCGACGACGACGTGAAGATCGCAGTTGCCGTCAATCTCTTGCTGGGAGCTGCGACGACGACGTGAAGATCGCAGTTGCCGTCAATCTCTTGCTGGGAGCTGCGACGACGACGTGAAGATCGCAGTTGCCGTCAATCTCTTGCTGGGAGCTGCGACGACGACGTGAAGATCGCAGTTGCCGTCAATCTCTTGCTGGGAGCTGCGACGACGACGTGAAGATCGCAGTTGCCGTCAATCTCTTGCTGGGAGCTGCGACGACGACGTGAAGATCGCAGTTGCCGTCAATCTCTTGCTGGGAGCTGCGACGACGACGTGAAGATCGCAGTTGCCGTCAATCTCTTGCTGGGAGCTGCGACGACGACGTGAAGATCGCAGTTGCCGTCAATCTCTTGCTGGGAGCTGCGACGACGACGTGAAGATCGCAGTTGCCGTCAATCTCTTGCTGGGAGCTGCGACGACGACGTGAAGATCGCAGTTGCCGTCAATCTCTTGCTGGGAGCTGCGACGACGACGTGAAGATCGCAGTTGCCGTCAATCTCTTGCTGGGAGCTGCGACGACGACGTGAAGATCGCAGTTGCCGTCAATCTCTTGCTGGGAGCTGCGACGACGACGTGAAGATCGCAGTTGCCGTCAATCTCTTGCTGGGAGCTGCGACGACGACGTGAAGATCGCAGTTGCCGTCAATCTCTTGCTGGGAGCTGCGACGACGACGTGAAGATCGCAGTTGCCGTCAATCTCTTGCTGGGAGCTGCGACGACGACGTGAAGATCGCAGTTGCCGTCAATCTCTTGCTGGGAGCTGCGACGACGACGTGAAGATCGCAGTTGCCGTCAATCTCTTGCTGGGAGCTGCGACGACGACGTGAAGATCGCAGTTGCCGTCAATCTCTTGCTGGGAGCTGCGACGACGACGTGAAGATCGCAGTTGCCGTCAATCTCTTGCTGGGAGCTGCGACGACGACGTGAAGATCGCAGTTGCCGTCAATCTCTTGCTGGGAGCTGCGACGACGACGTGAAGATCGCAGTTGCCGTCAATCTCTTGCTGGGAGCTGCGACGACGACGTGAAGATCGCAGTTGCCGTCAATCTCTTGCTGGGAGCTGCGACGACGACGTGAAGATCGCAGTTGCCGTCAATCTCTTGCTGGGAGCTGCGACGACGACGTGAAGATCGCAGTTGCCGTCAATCTCTTGCTGGGAGCTGCGACGACGACGTGAAGATCGCAGTTGCCGTCAATCTCTTGCTGGGAGCTGCGACGACGACGTGAAGATCGCAGTTGCCGTCAATCTCTTGCTGGGAGCTGCGACGACGACGTGAAGATCGCAGTTGCCGTCAATCTCTTGCTGGGAGCTGCGACGACGACGTGAAGATCGCAGTTGCCGTCAATCTCTTGCTGGGAGCTGCGACGACGACGTGAAGATCGCAGTTGCCGTCAATCTCTTGCTGGGAGCTGCGACGACGACGTGAAGATCGCAGTTGCCGTCAATCTCTTGCTGGGAGCTGCGACGACGACGTGAAGATCGCAGTTGCCGTCAATCTCTTGCTGGGAGCTGCGACGACGACGTGAAGATCGCAGTTGCCGTCAATCTCTTGCTGGGAGCTGCGACGACGACGTGAAGATCGCAGTTGCCGTCAATCTCTTGCTGGGAGCTGCGACGACGACGTGAAGATCGCAGTTGCCGTCAATCTCTTGCTGGGAGCTGCGACGACGACGTGAAGATCGCAGTTGCCGTCAATCTCTTGCTGGGAGCTGCGACGACGACGTGAAGATCGCAGTTGCCGTCAATCTCTTGCTGGGAGCTGCGACGACGACGTGAAGATCGCAGTTGCCGTCAATCTCTTGCTGGGAGCTGCGACGACGACGTGAAGATCGCAGTTGCCGTCAATCTCTTGCTGGGAGCTGCGACGACGACGTGAAGATCGCAGTTGCCGTCAATCTCTTGCTGGGAGCTGCGACGACGACGTGAAGATCGCAGTTGCCGTCAATCTCTTGCTGGGAGCTGCGACGACGACGTGAAGATCGCAGTTGCCGTCAATCTCTTGCTGGGAGCTGCGACGACGACGTGAAGATCGCAGTTGCCGTCAATCTCTTGCTGGGAGCTGCGACGACGACGTGAAGATCGCAGTTGCCGTCAATCTCTTGCTGGGAGCTGCGACGACGACGTGAAGATCGCAGTTGCCGTCAATCTCTTGCTGGGAGCTGCGACGACGACGTGAAGATCGCAGTTGCCGTCAATCTCTTGCTGGGAGCTGCGACGACGACGTGAAGATCGCAGTTGCCGTCAATCTCTTGCTGGGAGCTGCGACGACGACGTGAAGATCGCAGTTGCCGTCAATCTCTTGCTGGGAGCTGCGACGACGACGTGAAGATCGCAGTTGCCGTCAATCTCTTGCTGGGAGCTGCGACGACGACGTGAAGATCGCAGTTGCCGTCAATCTCTTGCTGGGAGCTGCGACGACGACGTGAAGATCGCAGTTGCCGTCAATCTCTTGCTGGGAGCTGCGACGACGACGTGAAGATCGCAGTTGCCGTCAATCTCTTGCTGGGAGCTGCGACGACGACGTGAAGATCGCAGTTGCCGTCAATCTCTTGCTGGGAGCTGCGACGACGACGTGAAGATCGCAGTTGCCGTCAATCTCTTGCTGGGAGCTGCGACGACGACGTGAAGATCGCAGTTGCCGTCAATCTCTTGCTGGGAGCTGCGACGACGACGTGAAGATCGCAGTTGCCGTCAATCTCTTGCTGGGAGCTGCGACGACGACGTGAAGATCGCAGTTGCCGTCAATCTCTTGCTGGGAGCTGCGACGACGACGTGAAGATCGCAGTTGCCGTCAATCTCTTGCTGGGAGCTGCGACGACGACGTGAAGATCGCAGTTGCCGTCAATCTCTTGCTGGGAGCTGCGACGACGACGTGAAGATCGCAGTTGCCGTCAATCTCTTGCTGGGAGCTGCGACGACGACGTGAAGATCGCAGTTGCCGTCAATCTCTTGCTGGGAGCTGCGACGACGACGTGAAGATCGCAGTTGCCGTCAATCTCTTGCTGGGAGCTGCGACGACGACGTGAAGATCGCAGTTGCCGTCAATCTCTTGCTGGGAGCTGCGACGACGACGTGAAGATCGCAGTTGCCGTCAATCTCTTGCTGGGAGCTGCGACGACGACGTGAAGATCGCAGTTGCCGTCAATCTCTTGCTGGGAGCTGCGACGACGACGTGAAGATCGCAGTTGCCGTCAATCTCTTGCTGGGAGCTGCGACGACGACGTGAAGATCGCAGTTGCCGTCAATCTCTTGCTGGGAGCTGCGACGACGACGTGAAGATCGCAGTTGCCGTCAATCTCTTGCTGGGAGCTGCGACGACGACGTGAAGATCGCAGTTGCCGTCAATCTCTTGCTGGGAGCTGCGACGACGACGTGAAGATCGCAGTTGCCGTCAATCTCTTGCTGGGAGCTGCGACGACGACGTGAAGATCGCAGTTGCCGTCAATCTCTTGCTGGGAGCTGCGACGACGACGTGAAGATCGCAGTTGCCGTCAATCTCTTGCTGGGAGCTGCGACGACGACGTGAAGATCGCAGTTGCCGTCAATCTCTTGCTGGGAGCTGCGACGACGACGTGAAGATCGCAGTTGCCGTCAATCTCTTGCTGGGAGCTGCGACGACGACGTGAAGATCGCAGTTGCCGTCAATCTCTTGCTGGGAGCTGCGACGACGACGTGAAGATCGCAGTTGCCGTCAATCTCTTGCTGGGAGCTGCGAAGACGACGTGAAGATCGCAGTTGCCGTCAAACTCTTGCTGGGAGCTGCGAAGACGACGTGAAGATCGCAGTTGCCGTCAATCTCTTGCTGGGAGCTGCGACGACGACGTGAAGATCGCAGTTGCCGTCAATCTCTTGCTGGGAGCTGCGACGACGACGTGAAGATCGCAGTTGCCGTCAATCTCTTGCTGGTAGCTGCGACGACGACGTGAAGATCGCAGTTGCCGTCAATCTCTTGCTGGGAGCTGCGACGACGACGTGAAGATCGCAGTTGCCGTCAATCTCTTGCTGGGAGCTGCGACGACGACGTGAAGATCGCAGTTGCCGTCAATCTCTTGCTGGGAGCTGCGACGACGACGTGAAGATCGCAGTTGCCGTCAATCTCTTGCTGGGAGCTGCGACGACGACGTGAAGATCGCAGTTGCCGTCAATCTCTTGCTGGGAGCTGCGACGACGACGTGAAGATCGCAGTTGCCGTCAATCTCTTGCTGGGAGCTGCGACGACGACGTGAAGATCGCAGTTGCCGTCAATCTCTTGCTGGGAGCTGCGACGACGACGTGAAGATCGCAGTTGCCGTCAATCTCTTGCTGGGAGCTGCGACGACGACGTGAAGATCGCAGTTGCCGTCAATCTCTTGCTGGGAGCTCCGACGACGACGTGAAGATCGCAGTTGCCGTCAATCTCTTGCTGGGAGCTGCGACGACGACGTGAAGATCGCAGTTGCCGTCAATCTCTTGCTGGGAGCTGCGACGACGACGTGAAGATCGCAGTTGCCGTCAATCTCTTGCTGGGAGCTGCGACGACGACGTGAAGATCGCAGTTGCCGTCAATCTCTTGCTGGGAGCTGCGACGACGACGTGAAGATCGCAGTTGCCGTCAATCTCTTGCTGGGAGCTGCGACGACGACGTGAAGATCGCAGTTGCCGTCAATCTCTTGCTGGGAGCTGCGACGACGACGTGAAGATCGCAGTTGCCGTCAATCTCTTGCTGGGAGCTGCGACGACGACGTGAAGATCGCAGTTGCCGTCAATCTCTTGCTGGGAGCTGCGACGACGACGTGAAGATCGCAGTTGCCGTCAATCTCTTGCTGGGAGCTGCGACGACGACGTGAAGATCGCAGTTGCCGTCAATCTCTTGCTGGGAGCTCCGACGACGACGTGAAGATCGCAGTTGCCGTCAATCTCTTGCTGGGAGCTGCGACGACGACGTGAAGATCGCAGTTGCCGTCAATCTCTTGCTGGGAGCTGCGACGACGACGTGAAGATCGCAGTTGCCGTCAATCTCTTGCTGGGAGCTGCGACGACGACGTGAAGATCGCAGTTGCCGTCAATCTCTCGCTGGGAGCTGCGACGACGACGTGAAGATCGCAGTTGCCGTCAATCTCTCGCTGGGAGCTGCGACGACGACGTGAAGGTCGCAGTTGCCGTCAATCTCTCGCTGGGAGCTGCGACGACGACGTGAAGGTCGCAGTTGCCGTCAATCTCTTGGTGGGAACTGCGACGACGACGTGAAGTTCGCAGTTGCCGTCAACTCTCGCTGGGAGCTGCGGCGACGACGTGAAGGTCGCAGTTGCCGTCAATCTCTCGCTGGGAGCTGCGGCGACGACGTGAAGATCGCAGTTGCCGTCAATCTCTGGCTGGGAGCTGCGACGACGACGTGAAGATCGCAGTTGCCGTCAATCTCTTGCTGGGAGCTGCGACGACGACGTGAAGATCGCAGTTGCCGTCAATCTCTTGCTGGGAGCTGCGACGACGACGTGAAGATCGCAGTTGCCGTCAATCTCTCGCTGGGAGCTGCGACGACGACGTGAAGATCGCAGTTGCCGTCAATCTCTTGCTGGGAGCTGCGACGACGACGTGAAGATCGCAGTTGCCGTCAATCTCTTGCTGGGAGCTGCGACGACGACGTGAAGATCGCAGTTGCCGTCAATCTCTTGCTGGGAGCTGCGACGACGACGTGAAGATCGCAGTTGCCGTCAATCTCTTGCTGGGAGCTGCGACGACGACGTGAAGATCGCAGTTGCCGTCAATCTCTTGCTGGGAGCTGCGACGACGACGTGAAGATCGCAGTTGCCGTCAAACTCTTGCTGGAGGCTGCGACGACGACGTGAAGATCGCAGTTGCCGTCAAACTCTTGCCGTAGGCGGCGACGACGACGTGAAGATCGCAGTTGCCGTCAAACTCTTGCTGGGAGCTGCGACGACGACGTGAAGATCGAAGTTGCCCTCAATCTCTCGCTGGGAGCTGCGTGTTTTATTTGTAGTATCTGCATGTTATAAAATTGTTTCGTAGATTACTATGGCTACAATAGCAGAAAGTATTTTTCACAACAAATAATGTGTCGTAAGAGAAAAAAATTATTTAGAAATCGTTTTGGTTTATATATTTTAAACCATAGAAATAGTAGTACATGTTTACTGTTTGGACTCTTACATATTATTCACTTTTATGGTAAAACGTGAAATGAACTGAGGCCAAGCAAATTGAATTATTATTATATTATATTAGAAACGGAATAATTTAATTTTAATACGTTTCATCCCCCACCTTCAGTTCCTTTTTTTAATTGAACCTTGCGCTTAGACTGGCCAATATAACAGTGCCTGCAGTCCAAACACTGAATTTTATATACAATAATATGTTTATTAAAATTATTTATCCAATCTTTCCTTCATTCCTCCATGGCTCTACAGCCCATTGAGGGCCTGGGCCTACCGAATCGACTGCGGGCTGTCATCTTCCATGAAAAAATCTGAATTTGGAGTGTCACGTGGTCAGCGTATCGATCCCCCAACAGTCTTAATCCCGGTCTTCACGACCATGACGACACAAAAATACAAGCCCATGCAGGATTCGAACACGGGACCCCTCGGTTGAGAGGCAGCAACGCTAGCTGTTTTTAACAAAATTTTAAGTATTAAAAGATCCTATCAATGGCGACTTTTTTTTTGGGGGGGGGGGGGGTTAACAGGCTACATGAAGGTGATCCTGAAACAGGCAACTCTCCTTTAATAGCATAGGAAGGGAATTAAAAGGGGGGGAGGAGTTCGGAAGGTAGAGCAAGGTAGCCAAGGGCTCACTCGGGCCCCCGGGCTTTAGAATCCTACAGGGTGTTTCACCTAAAGAGATGCAGGGAAAACCCTAAAAATCCCGCATCAGGTAGGTCGGGCATTAGGTACTATTCTCACGCCCTTCCGAATGACGGGAGACAAGTTTGCTGTGGAGTCGCAGCATTCCCTTCTCCGTGCTCCCACCAGTTTCAGGAGGCAGTTGGCCGACTGATTCAATCGGATCAGCGGACAACTCTTGCCATATGCCCAAGGTATTCGACCCCAATACATATAGTTCCTAAAAAAAGAAGGTGTCGCGTCATGTGAGAACTTTGATTAAAAAAAACAGAGTACGAGGCATTCCCGACATAATCAGGTGAGCCCGCAGTCACTCTGGGGGGGGATGCTTGCGAGAGAAACTCCCACAGGCACCTCTCCTAACAATGGCGGTTCGTGAGTTTTTAAAGGTATGTGCTACATTACCCTAGCAACAGCAGGAATTTTTACGATAGTAATGGAAAATACTAATAATACTACTATTACTGGCAATAATTACTGACCTTAATGTCTGAAATGAAAGCCAATTATTTCTTTCCTGCTGGCGAACTTCTCAATTACCTTCATGTCAAATACTTCCGTTTGTAAGTTTAGCCTCCTTTCTATTGATAACATTTCTAGGGCTGTCAGACGATCTTGAGTTATATAATTCCTCAAAAAAAGTTTTTATTCATTTCAGGGTTGAGAAGCACCTCTCCAGTTCTCTTGTCGCCATAGGTGTCCATTACCAGAATATTCAGAAGTTTGCTAATTTAAAAATTTAAAAAAAAGCATCGTAGCAGCTTGCGCGGTTTCGTAAGTCAGGCCGAGAATACAAAACACTTAACTCTGTCTTTAGTCTTTTACGATCAAGCAACGGGTATGATTTTACAACTCGGTCCAGATAATTGTCCAGGAATTATTTTTGAGTACTCTTCAAAGTTTTCACTATTTAGAAGCTTCTCACAACTGAAGTGGTCCAAAGACTGGAAACGTTATCTAGCCTCTTGCGAGATACAGTCACATAGTTCCTTTGCGTCGTTCACGATGGACGAATTTCTTCGCCGTTTGGCAGGAGTCTCTCAACTTATATTGTTGTCACTGCAATCAATAGAGCACTTAATATTGTTGATTGCCTGAACAATTGTTAATACATAATTTTTTATAGTAATTATATCAGCATTTCTAGCTTGCAACTGTTTGTACAAAATGTTTATATGCGGCATAACTTTGTGTAAGAAACAAAGCAAATAGCAAAATTCAGGATCTTCCAAATTCAGTCGAAGTCCACGAATTCCTTGAATGGCATTCTTTGTTGAAAGAGTTTCTTCGGTTCCAGAAAGCAGTCAATGAGAGCGTCTTTGTTTTCATGAATCACATTAACTGTTCTTGTTGATGAACCACTCGGAATCCGTTTGGCAACAATTGCCTCTAGTACAGCAACTCTTTGTGGAGATCGAGAGAAATATGCTGAAAAATATACGTGCAGCTCGATTCTGAGATGCGGCACGTTCCATGATAAGCTTTTGTTGATGTTCGTAGCAATGTAGAGATGCTTTACTTTAGCCACAGGACTCGCCACTCATAACAGCCGCTCCATCGTATGTCAGAGCGATCAATTTACTCTTATCTTTCAAAATAGTATCCAACTCATTTAATATACATTTTTACAGGATATCTGCAGTTTGTCCCCCTGGATTAAAAAAGTCTCCAGAATCGTTTTTGTGGAGTAGCATTTACTGCATATCTGAACACTAAAATTAAATGAGTGTATTCCGAAACATCTGTTGCCTCGTCTGACATAACTGCCACATATTCAGATTTATTTATTTCTGCCACAATTTCTTCACGACAAACCTCTAGCATACAGTCCAACAGTTCGTTCTGAATTGTTTTGGAAGTTCCCATTGAAAATATGATTACTTTTCATGTGTCCTTTTACAGCAGTATCAATGCTGCCAGCAAAATCTCTGAGTTCTAAGAACTCGCCATTATTAACCGAATCTTCAGATTCTCGATGTCCTCGCACTTCAAGTTCAAAGGCGCCACATAATTTTATGCAGTCAATTATTCTACATAATATGTACCTTCTTTTTCTGCTTGTTGATTGTGCTTAATAATATTCTCTTGATAAGCTCTACTTAGTTTTGTTGCGATATTAACGGAGCCAAGCATGGAAAGATCTAAAACATCATTGATGTGTCTCTTATTATCATTGTGTGCTTTTATTAATGAACTGAGAAGGGCAAGATCTTTAACACGGGCCTGTCTTACTGCGTCGTAGTTGCCAAATATAAGACGGGGAAATCAGAAGAGAGAATTTCTATCATCACAACCACAAATCCAGTTACAGTTATAAATTTTTCTATGAAAGCGTTTTGTGTGTTCTCTATTTCCGCCCCATGTCCCTTTTTGTTTTATGTTCGTCAGGCAACGGCCTGTCCTGTTCTTTAATTTTTAACTTCTCTTGAAGGAAAATGACTTTTTCAACAGCAGTCATCTTTAAAAGTACAGTTCCACCACTCACCTCAGACAAATAACACTAATTAAAATAACACGAACGATAACGAGAGAAAACACAAAGCAATGCAACAGAATTTAAACCACAAGAACTACTAACCCCAACAATAGCGACAGTGTTACCAACCCTGGTATGTGAATTCAACCATAATATGTTACATTTCAAAACTCTGTGCACTTAGTTTCCAATAGTGTGTAATTTTAAAGGCGCAATAATTAAATACCAAGTTATTACACATTTGTAATTCTAAAGTATTTTTCCTTCGTAGTTATTGAGATGTAGTTATCTTTAATACCAACTCATGCATGAAAGCGGTATTTAAAATAATTTATTTTTACATAATTATATTTATTTACAAAAATCAAAAAGGTAACAACAATAATTATTTAAGTTTAGGCTCCAGCTTAAAGAAAATACCTCGGCTAGCTCAATTGGCATTTAGTAAGACTCTAACCTAGGGTCGTTTTTTGTGGGCTTATCTTTGCAGCATTAAGACAGTCATAACACACCTCAGCCCTGTTTTCTGGCGCCGGTTCCTGGAGTTCTTTCCAAGATTTCTGGTCCGGATTAAGTAAACGGGCACCCCCTGCTCACTGCCGTATTCTTCTTTGCAATTTGCTCCCAGATGAGATAGGAAAGAAACACCACTTGCCGTGCCGAGGATCAAAGCGATACTTGTTCCTTCTTCAAATATCTATGCCCCACTTCCGTGCCGTGGATCAAAGCCTCGCACCCTCTAGACTTCTTACTTTTTCAGCTCTCCATACCCGACTGATCTAGTTTTTCTCCTTTATCCTCGCAGGTCATTTTTCTTCAATCACCCCACCGTGAGTTACATGGCGAGTCACCTGACCTCAACCTCCAATCAAATTTCACCTTTGCCCACGGTTTCACTCCCGAACTTTCTGGTCTTCCAAAATTCTCGGGGTCAAAGAACTGAAGTCAGGTATCAGAATTATAAGTCTCAAGGCGGCGTTTTTGGCACAATTTGAAGCCCGTACGTCTCGCCTCTCTAGCGTCTTGGTGTTTTTAACCTGTGTTGAAGAATTCCCCAATATATGGAATTATTCAGCCAGTGGCGAAATAAAATGGCGATTGCCATATCTACTCAGTACAGTATTCAAAAAATAAAACAGCTCTAGTATTTATATTAATCATGTGTCCTGTTACTTATAAAACATTTTGCATTTTTATTAACTAAATAAAAGTATAATTAGTTATATAAAATATTAATTCTTTACATAGACCTTAATTTAAATATTGTATCACGCTTGACAGATTTATTCTCTTAGGTCTGAGTAGTTTGAAATAATTTGTTTACCCTGACGTAGCCTGTCAAGTTTCATTATTTATCATTGTATAGCATAATATAACATTTTATTTAAACAATGCCACTTTTAATTGCTTTCCGCGATTGTAGGATAAGGGATTTGACATTTAGTTACAGAAAAATTCGTCTCGTTCGCTAGATTCGTAATTTAGAAACGTGCATTGTCACTCTTAAGAAAATTTTCATTATTATTAACTAATTTAAAAAAGTGTCAGCACTTGAAATAAATTTTTTTCTTAACTTTAGCATTATTTCACGATGAACAACAATTTAATTATTTCGTTTGACTGGCTACGTGAGCGCAAAATATATCCATTTGCATTGCTTATATATCTTTAAGATGGGACTTTTTTGGCCACGAATGAGGAAGGAAGGAACCTAAATCTTTAAAGATCAACAGAAACCTTCTCTGGGTGGAGGACTGCAACACACCAAAATTTCAAGCCAGTCGGATGAATGTATCATTAGGGACAAACTTGAATTCGCAGATAACTTGATTGGCGTGAGACTTACATGAGCTGAAATCGTGAAAGGTCGACATAATTTCTTGGGATGAATAATGCTTAACACAAAAAAATTTCACGGCAATCGGATGAATGGTTTAGGAACGTCTAAGGGGAAACCTTAGAACATATGTATATAACTCGCAGTACGTTTGTGCAATTCCGGGAATATAACTCAGAAGCCGGCCCTCTCTGTTACTTTTTTATCAAAGTTCTCACATGCCGAGACACCATCTCATATTTTAGGAGGTGTATGTACAGGGGTGGAAGACCTTGGGCATATGGCAAGAGTTGTCCGCTGATCTCATTGGATCAGTCGGCCAACTGCCTCCTAAAACTGGTGGAGACATGGAGAAGGGAATGCTGCGACCACACAGCGAACTCGTCTCCCGTCATTCGGAAGGGCATGAGAATAGTATCCAATGCCCGACCTACCTGAAGCAGGTTTTCTAGGGTTTTCCTTGCATCTCTTTCGGTGAAACACCGGATAGGATCCATAAACCATAGCCCGGGGGCCCTAGTTAAAAAGAAAAAACAAGAAACTCATTCTTCTAAAAAAAATTTTAAATGGTCTTTCCTCAGAATAGAATTAACAGCGCTGATGAAAATTTTCGGGGTTATCAGAAGCAACTTAAATACTATGATGTTATTAGTGAACTTGTACCGCTGTCGCGAAGTCTCCGCTACCTCGTGGTGGTATGGTGTATGGGGCTGGGGCCTTTTGGATAAGTGAGTAGGAGAGGATGCCACGACGACATCGTTTTATCGTGCTTGCTATTTCTTGGAGTGATGCTGAATTAATTGCCGTAGTTCTTCGTACAATCATATAAACACTTTATTATAATACAAAACCAATATGATATTGAATACGGATAATGCACTCTTGTCTTTCAAGAATGAAGTTAACAAATATTCATCAACTCTGCTTCTATCGACGACTGCCAGCATATGCAGACGAATAGAGGCAGCACTCTACAACATAAGCTTCGGGACAACTTATTCTCACCGTCCACGCCAATCGACAGCCGGGCAAAGCTGCAGTCTGAGGAACAAAAAAAAACTTTCTTCTTCCCGTCTTTCCCTGTCTTTTTCCTCTTCTCTTCTCGAGATTTCTCGAGTATATAAACGTCTAGCAGTTTTCCCGCGAGAGAGCAGCAAGCCTCCAGGCTTATCACAGAAAATACGACATAAATGTATATTAAAATTTCACCATTACTATTAGCTATGTTGATGATCTATTCCGCCTCCAGATATGCGAATGGGCTGTACTACGGTATTAAATTATCCGTCATTGTTGGATGCCGCAGAAGGATGTACAAGGTGCTTAAGTTCGATTAATTTTAATTTAATTATTTTATTCGTAATTTAAAGTCAGATTACTCGCTGTTTACATCAACTAAGTGGCATCTAATTTTCATCAGACTTTAGTTGGCATTAGTGTTATGAACGATCTGCGGCCGATTAGTAAAGCGTTAGTAGCAATTGTTGATGCAAACTGGACAAATAAAGACTTTTAATGTGTTTTTTGAAGTAAATGGGTAATGAAAGTTTAAACTACACTTTGGAAAAATAAGAATATTGTAAAAGAGCCGTGAGTTTGTTACGACTGCGCTTTGTGATCGAATACTTAAAAATATGTACAATGGAATGCAAACGTTCCAAAACCGATGCGTAGTGTTCTCATATAATAAATTTCAACTGGTAGGTTTCGATATTTAGTAAATGGCTAAAATTAATCAATCGAGGTGTACTAAAAGCATTAAATTCAATAGGTTCAATATTTTATTTTTAATAACGATTGTATCTAATTATAATATGATATATTTAACGATCAATTTATTATTAAAATTATTACTCAAAAATATATTTTTATTTAACTTTTTTTTGGTTAACAGGCTATATGAGAGTGTTCCTGAAACAGGCAACTCCCCTTTAATAGCATAGGAAGGGAATTAAAAATGGGGGATGCGAAAGGTAGCCATGGGTTTTCTAGGGCCCCCGGGCTGTGGTTTAAGGATCCTACCTGGTGTTTTACCTAAAGAGATGCAGGGAAAACCCTAGAAAACCTACATCAGGTAGGTCGGGCATTGGGTACTATTATCACGCCCTTCCGAATGGCAGGAGACGAGTTCGCTGTGTGGTCGCAGCATTCCCTTCTTCATGTCTCCACCAGTTTTAGGAGGTACTTGGCTGACTGATCCAATGAGATTAGAGGACAACTCTGAGCAGACGACCAAGGTCTTTGGTCCCAGTACATATATTTCCTAAAAGGTGTCTCGGCACGTGAAAACTTTGATAAATAACCTGCGTTTTTATATTTATTTGTACCGCCTTTAGGTCGTGGTACGACTGAAAGTTTTGTTTTAACTTTATAAACTTTTCCTTAGACTGGTTATGAACTTTACTTGTTTCCACTGTTACAGCACATCTAAATTATTGGTATGTGTTCTTTTACTTACTATACACACTAAGATTTCATGTATCTTATAGAATCAGTTGTAATCGTGGTATCATATTGAAGAAAAAATCGTATTCTCTGGAGAAATATGGGGATTTTATATTTTAGTTTAACTTAAGTATAATTTTAAAAAGGAAAAATGTACAAATTGAATAAATAAATTGCCATCGTTTAATAATTCAATAGCCATCTTAAATTTGGATTCATTTTAAGTACTTATTAAGAAACACACATACAAGCAACTTTGAAATATTCAGGGAGAACTCATGCTGAATTTTTTATTTATTCATTTCGTTTCCGTTCCGCGACAAGATAAAATAGTTATTGGAAAGAAATAACGTGTGAATTTTGCGAGTAGGGAAACTTGACGATTAAAAAGTGTATCCAAGCACATCTCCTGAAACGTTATACAATATAGCGTATACAATATAAACGTTATACAATAGGAGCGGGCGTGCAGGTTGTACACCGCAAAATGTTGGCACTTTCAGGGGGGAAGCAAATACACAAATCTGTTAATCAAACTCATTTCAATCGTTTGCCCCTACATTTTTTACTGTGCCATAACATTTATTGATTTCCGTGAATAATAAATCCAAAACGACTACAAGTTCGAGCCATGAGAAGAATCGATCATTGACAATAATGTAGTTTAATGACAAATAATGTAAAATTAAATTCCCAGGATAAAAAATAAATTTATTTTGTAAAGAAAAATTGGCATTCTAATTTGATTGTTTACAAAATTTTAAAGTATTTTCATTTGTAGTTATAGAAGATTATCCATTTTTATAAGTCATAACCTGACTATTTATTATTAGACTTTATACTTGCATTTGAATATTAATTACTTGAAAATAAAACGCAAATATACATTTTAAGAAATATTAAATGCATTATATATCCATTGATAACATATTCAAATTTCATATTTTTATCTTGAAGTATGTTCTAACAATCGATCTTCCGTAATGGGAATTACCCTTTGCCGTGTAGTCGTTCCACGTCCAGGAAATTCTTCATGCAGTCTCGAAATATATCCATTCTTCACACACTTGATTTCACTAATACAATCGTTATACAATATTGTAATGTTACTACCATTCTTTACAAGGGAATAATTTAAAGCTCTTACTACTAGCCATAGAATGACATGCATATATTATAATTTGCAATTACTAGTAGTTCTAAATAGTTTAATTGCAAAAATAGTTTCTCTTTTATATACACTATCATAAGTATACAAAGTAAATAACTTTCTACACGTCTAGTCAGAAAAAATTAGAAGTGGCCGCTGAAACATCTAGCAGCGGTTCTGTGCTTAATTCTGAAATAGATTGTGAATAATTAATATATTGGATATTTTATAAATAAAAAACGCTATACTTGAGCCATAAAGAAAATTAAAACAATCCTCAGCTTAACTGATTATAAAAGTTAATTTTTTTCATTTTAAATTGCATTTATTGTTTTATGCAACATGATAATTAGTCTTCCTCAAATTAATTTTTATTATGTATTACACGGTTTAATTGTAATTATATTTTAAATGTTACAGTGTTCCTTACATATCCTCAATTTCCCTAAATACTGTGTGACCATTGGCAATTTGTTCTACAGTAGAATTAATTCCAGGTATGCTGTCATTTGTAAATGAACACTTCTATATTGCATCCATAAATTTATTTATATGACATTCCAAAGTTACCCTAATAGAAAATTCATTTTCCATTTGAAGACATTTTACAAATTAAGTATTATTTGCAATTTGGTTATTTATGACTATATTATTAAATATTGATGAAGACTTGCATATTTTTAAGCTAAAAATGTAACTATGACTTAAGTTATGCTGCACTAAATACAGAAATGGACAATAATTTGAGTCATCTCGAATGTACTATAAAATTCCTATGAATACTACTGTAAACTATTTTCACTTGTAAGTCAATAACTATTATTAATTTCAGCACTTTACATTTTCAGGGTGCAAAATATGCCAGAGCACCTAGAACTTCAGCACTTGGTTGAGGCGGAAGATTTAACTACTCCCCCTCCCCAGCCTAGCAGCCCCTCACAGAGTACCAGCTGTCCCTACCTTGGCCTACTTTTAGCCACTCTTTCGTCTCTCCTGTTTTCTCTTTGCAGTGTGATTGTGAAATGGCTTGTGGATGTACATCCAATGGAACTTGCTGCTTGTCGTTTTGTAGGAGTTTTACTTCCTGCTGTGCCAATTTTATTGTGGCGTGGGGAGCCAGTATTTCCTCAAGGCCGAAGACTTATGTTGATATTGCGGTCATTTGTAGGAACAACAGGTCTTATGCTCAGTTTCTATGCTTTTAGGTGAGATTTTCTAAGTTGCTCATATTTCATAATTTTGAAAATAAAATCAATTTATAATATTGTATAGGCTAGTGATTTTCAAAACTGTGTGATACATCACCCTGGAGCTCTGTAACAGGTGTGGAATGAAAATATTTCAACGTTAGACACAGTCAACCCAGTAAAAGTTTTTGCAGAATAATTAAAAAACACTTTCTTATATTCATGATCTGTAGTGATACAAAAAAATACATTATATGGTTATTGTGTGGTATACTAATATTCAGTTTAATTAATTGTTTTCATCAATAAATTGTTAGTGAATTTAAAATATGTGTTAATTTATTATTATATTTTTTAAAGTAACCTAACTGCATTATCATTAGACTTCAAATGTGTTCAATAGACCAATGCTTTGATTTTGGGCAATACATAAAAATTGTGACATATTGAGACTGATGGTAACTAAAAAAGTTTTGGAACCACTGGTGTAACTGATATTGAAATATATATTTCTCATTAATGTATATAATTAATGTACCAAAATATTTTTTTACTGGTTACAATTGAATATGAAATTATAATTTAAGTAATCTGTACTTGTATTAAAAATATAATCGATACACAATTGGATTGCCTGAATTTATAATATTTAAACTCAATTTAACACATTTGAACTGATTTTATTATTTACATTTGTGAACATTTTTACTTATTAATAATAGAATATAGATTATATTTATCTGCATGTTACATTGTTAATAGGAGTGAAATTATTATTTAAACATGGATAGAGATCAGCTGACTTACCTTAAGACAACAGTTGGCATTGCCAAGCTGGGAAGCAATAACATTTCCAAATTTTCCTCATAACAGTAATGATGATATCCTAGCATGAATTAAACACTGTGCATCCATGTGGCACAATGTTATTCACAGTACTGAGGATGAGGTCCTTCAAAAGGATATATTTTATTGCATCCCAGTGTAGTGACACCAATGACAGTTTAAGGCATGTTAACTACTCTCTATTCCTCTTTCCTATCCAATGAGTTGAAATATATAGTTAGTTATTTAAATACTTTTTTGATTTCAGGCATATGCCTCTTGCTGATGCATCAGTTGTGGTATTCAGTGTACCAGTATTTGTTGCAATCTTTGCTCGGCTTTTCTTGAAAGAACCGTGTGGACCATTTCATGTACTGACTGTTACATTAACATTGATAGGAGTTGTCCTCATCACACGACCTCCCTTGTTATTTGGTGGTGGTAGTGTTCCACCGTTGGCAGCACCATCAGATCGAGCCAGGACTGATATGTGGGGTGCAGCTGCTGCATTTGCTGCCACGCTGTTTGGAGCAAATGCATATGTGCTACTGCGAGCTCTGAAGGGGTTACATTTTGCAGTTGTTATGTGTAATTTTGGAGCATTTGCACTTATTCAAACACTAGGTGTTTCTGCATTACTTGGTGCTTTGTGTGTGCCCCGATGTGGATTTGATCGTCTACTTGTTGTAGCTTTAGCATTACTCAGCTTTGGAGGACAAATACTTTTAACATTATCTTTACAATTAGAACAAGCTGGACCTGTAGCAATTGCTCGCTCAGCTGACATAGTATTTGCATTTGTGTGGCAAATGGTTTTCTTCAACGAAACACCAAACAGGTAATTATTAAACAATATCATTTGTTACTATGCAATTCACAAATAGACCATTTGAATATTTACTTTTATTTCAGGTATAGTGTTGGTGGTGCAATTCTTGTAACAAGCTCTGTTCTGCTTACTGGATTTCGGCGATGGGCTTTGGCTTTACCTGAAGCTTCACCACTTAGGAGGCGACTTGGACTACTTGCCAGATGAGCAAATGTTTTTAAATCATAAAATGAGGTTCCTCCATGAGGCATAATACTCGTTATGATATTTATTAAAATTGCTCATATATAGTATCCTATTTTGAGGACAATATGTTAATGCTTAACTTACAATTATATCATTTTTCATACACATCCTTGCATGTTATAATTCATACTATCAAATTGGGACAAAGTATTTGCAATTACAGGATAAAATCCACAATATTTATTTCTCTAATTGTTTATTTTGATGTAAACTGTAATTGTTTCAATTATGTTAGTTAAATGTAAAATGCAATTTTCATTTTCATTCAGCCTGTTTTAATAATAAATTGATTAGTAATTAATTAGTAACAACTTAAAACAAAATATTTTGTTTAGTTAATATTTTTACAGTTAATATCAATACAGCTGAAATTTTATGGAATATTTACTAAGTTATAATACTTAATTATTAAGCAATAATAAACATAAAACTTATCAATTGGAATTGAAAATTCATTTTAATGCATGGTTCATTTGTCACATTACTTAAAAACTTTTTTGTTCTCTATGAAATAAATACATTTCCAAAACAATGGAAAACAGATTTTTATTATGTTTTATATTTTCTAAAATTATTAATGTGGAATACTTATAGCCTAGGTGGCAAATAATAGTATTTATTTATATCAATTAATAAAATGAATATTGAGGAATTCAAAAACATATTTGCATTTTTTATTGAGACCATATATTATTCATTATTGAAAATATTTTTTCAAAAGATGTAGGTGCAGATTGTTTATTGTATTTTTTATTATATTTTCAGCGATATGTATAATAAAATGTTTGTTACCATTGGAATTTCAAGATCAAGGTGCTTTTATATATATTTTCATATCAATTTAAGGATAATTCAACTCTCTTTCATATCCAAACCAATTTTATTATTCTGACTTGGTCATCTTATCTCCTATGCAACAGCACATATATTAATTAACGAATATTGATTTTTTCTTAATTTTAAAAACACTTATAATAATTAAGTTTTAACAGCTTGAATTAATGCTTCAATTTCGAAGACATTAAGCACACTCACTCCCGCCAATCAAGCCAGCTCCTGAGGCCCACGTTTCCTCTACAGAATCAAAAATGCGCTTGGCAGCATTCCGTTTCACCCCCTGCAACTACCCATCAAGCGCAACAAACATGATTCTAATTGGCACTACATGAAGATCGGAGAGATAGCTATGGTATGACACTGTCACATCATGAGACACCTCATCGGTCCGTTAAAAGCAGCAAAATCAAAATAATTTCAGTTAAAGATTTTTAAAGACAAAAATATTTAAATGACAAAATTTTTATGTGTTTTATGTTATTGTGGTATTCAGTCCTAAAACTGGTCTGATGCTAACTTATATTGTGCAAACCTTTTCATTTCGCTTAACTACCACATCCCCCTAAACTGCTTAGCGTATTCCATCCGTAGCTCCCTCTTCTGTTATTACCACACACACTTCCCTCTAATGATAATTTTACAGGACTCTCATGTCTTAAAACGAGCGACTTAATCTATCCATTATCTTGTTCAACGTCCTCCATATTGTTCTCTATTCTGTTAAGAATTTCCTCGTTAGTGATTCTTTCCACCCATATGATTTTCATAATTCTCCTACAGCATCGCATTTCAAAGGCTTCTATTCTTTTCCTTTCTGAAACTCCTATCGTCCACGTTTCGCTACATACGAACATTTTTAGCAACGATTTCCTAATATTCACACTTAGATTACCCGTAAGTAAATTCCTTTTCTTCGTGAAAGCCTTCCATGCCTGTGATATCCTACTCTTTATGTCTACTATACTTCTACCATCCCTAGTTATTACGCTTCCCAAGTAGCAGAATTCCTTAACTTCCGTCAAAATATCCTTTCCCAATCTAACACCCTTTGTTATTCCACTGTTTCCCTAACTACACTTCATTACCTTGGGTTTCCCTCTATTACTGCATTAATTATAAAGGTTGTAATCGATTGCAGCACTTGTTCCCGAAGCATTCTAAACTGGAACGGAATCTACATGCGTTTCATAATACTAAGAAAACTACTGCTCGTTACTGAATGCAATACTATCCACAAGTGTGATTGATTTATTACTAATGTTAACTAATTATCAAGGATTCAAACAATTTATTTTATCTGTTAAATCCCGGCCAAAGCTCAGCCACACGGCTCCATAATCATTAAATGTTGCTTTTACCCACTCACGCTCACTAACTACTGAATAATTACAAATGTTTCAAGTTTTTCTAAATATTAAATTCTTCAACGGCACGTCCGAAATTACCGAAATGGAATTGCCGGTCATTGCAGCCACAACCACATGAAGTAAAATAAAAGGGAAAGGCTTACTGAATGTTGATCTCGTTGCAGCGGCGACGTTTTCCACTGGTTCGGTTGGATCCCTTGATACAGGTACGCTTGGTCATTCACGCGCTCTAAATCGCAGCAGTTTCGCGATCTCATTGGCCATCACTCAACTCCACAATAAACGGCACTGTTCTCTCTCTCACTACTTCAGCTCCTCAAAACGTACACAGTCCTCTCCGTTTCACGCGCTGCTACCCACGATTTCCTCCTACATCTATATTTGTATTATATCTCTGTCTCCCGAAAACACACTGTCCTATCTCGCCGCTCACAGCAATCAATCTAAATGCAAATCTGCTCTATGTGTTACTTCCAAAACTTATCCCCAATTCCTGAGGGTTTTTAAATTATAAGTTTAGCCTATTCCCAGACCGTCGTGGACAGCTCCCGGGTCAATGACCCTCCAACAAAAAGACATTTGACCTGTTGTTGGGGGTCCACGGAACATAATACGAAGGTTCTTACCCGCCGACTGCTACAAAAACCGACCGCGCACCCATTTAAGCGCCTGAAGAACGAAATCACTTATACAGGACTGTACAGGCTGGAATTTCAGACGCATTATTGCCTAGAATATCAATATTATTGTCAATCTGTTGACTCATTAATTAACGGAAGAGCATATTGATCGTCTAGGAGCTTATTGTAGCGTTGCATCACTGTGTGTCAATATTGAAGAGCCGATTGAACGTCTAGGAAGTTTACGTCAATAAGAGCTTCAATCATCAGCTGCTTCTGAGAATGGTACTCCTGGTGAAACAAGTGCAACTGCTAATAGCGATCGCGATTTTGTAACATTAATTATAGCGGCGTATCGCGATTATCTTGAATTATAAATAGTGAAATCTAAGTATTATTTTAATAAAGTAAGAAATAAAATAACGATCAACAAAATTGTCAATACAATGCGACAATATAAACCGGATTTCAACATCGATCTGTAAAGAAAAAATAAGTGGGGTTGTGGTGTTGACTTACATTATTATGAAATATAATATGTGCCGGTATACTATTATAATAAATATATAATAATAGATAAAAATAGTATATGCAGTAACAAATTATTTTTAAACGTTGTAAATAGTTTTTTTGTATATACGGCAATAAAATATAATGTTAAACTGGTCCAGATTTAAATATCAATGAAAATAAACCTAAAAGTAAATGTGGTGTAAAAGTTAATGTTCAATTGATGAATAAAAGTCCTTTATCCCCCACCACAATATAAAGACATCAAAACACAAAATTAATCATTACAAAAATGTTGTCAGGATTCCTTGTATTTTCTTAGTGCAATTCACATATTACGACAACATTTATTAATGAGGAGAATTGATTTGTATATATTCAATTTTGTCCGCAACCTCATTGTCAGTTCAATATCCTGAAAATACTCAAAGAGGACCGCCAATAGTGACAGAAACGTCGTATATGTAATATAGTTTATTCATTTAATTACTTTATCAGAATCATTTGTCTATAAATTCTAAGTATTATTTTATGAACTAGGTCAGAGCAATATAGATATTATACATGAAAAGTTCACATCGTACAGCTGAGCTGTTTGGTATTTCGTCGTTAAAGAAACCGAGAGCATTGTCGTCTCAGGTAAAACGCTCGGTACATGTGTACAGCTCCATAAGAAGCAATGTACTTGGAGTCGCACGACAGCCCAGAAACGTCGAGTCGCGCGGCCCATAAAACCGCGCTAGTGACAGGCAGCATGTGTACGCTTCCATTTACCACAATGTACTTCGTGTCGCGCGACCATGAGTACGGGGCCCTCAACTCCTTTCCCACACGTAAGTATTGCCAGACTAAATGTTGGCCAGGAATCCCTGCCAGTGGCAATGGAGTGACAAAGAGTAACGGGATAATAATAATCATATTTCGTAGATCCTGTAAAGAAGCTAAGCTTCAAGGATGTGGAATGAGTCAGGATGTACATTTATTACATTATTTTATTATATAAAAGATAAATATACTTATAACAAATTTTTGTAACCAAATAGAAAGGCGATTCCAACATTATAAACTAATTACTCGTTTCCGATTCTTCTATAAATTCCTTTACTGAATAGAAGGAGTGGCTAAGCAAAAATGAGGATAATCCCGACTTAAATTTACCTTGGTTATCGGACAACTGTTTAATTCTATGCGGCAGTCTGTTGAAGATGGATATCCCAGAATAATGCACACCTTTCTGTGCAATTGACAATGTTTTACATTTTTTGTACAGATTATTTTTGTTCCTTGTATTGAAGGGATGAATATCAGAATTATTCAAAAATAAGTGCCTATTTGTGATTACAAATAACATCAATGAATAAATGTATTGGCACGTCAAAGTGAAAATACCTAACTTTTTGAACAGAGTTCTGCAAGAAGTTCGTGAGGTAACCTGACATATTGCTCTAATAACACGTTTTTGACCAATAAAAATCTTATCTATGCCTGCTGATTTGCCCCAAAATATAATACCATATGATAGAACAGAATGGAAATATGCAAAGTATACTAATTTTGCTTCAGTAGTTCTTGGGCTTCCAGCCGGGTGAACGTAGGCATTGGCCACGACGTTTCGACGGCGGTCACTGCCATCGTTTTCAAGTGTTTACTGCTGTCCGGGGATGAGTCGCTCCTTTATACCTGTCGACAGGTATACTAATTTTCTTGTTTTTAGATCACTGAAGGTGGACATTGCTCTTACAGCATATGTAGCTGAGCTGAGTTTCGTAAGTAATTGATTAATCTGATCAGTCCAATTTAACTTATTATTTACTAATAACAGCGTCAGATCTCAAATATTTTAGTAATAAAGGGAAAGGAATTATAGATAACATTAGTAGTAAATGAACAAAATTATATATAAGAATAAAAATAAAAAATTAAGAAAAATAACGTGTTATAAGAAAAAATAAAAACTTACATTCCCCTTATCAGTCTTAGTGAACAATAGATTGGGATTATTTTTGATAAACTTGTTAGTCTCACTGACATTTTGTAGAAAGAGTTTTTCAGTGAACGGTATGTGAGTGCTTTTTTTATTATAGGAATGTTTCAATATTTCCACAGTCTTTTTCCTAAGACTATTTTTCGCATCATTAGGAGTTTTGTATAATTTTGTTTCCATTTCTTTTATGTTCTCAATTAGGTCAGATTTAACGAGTTCATTTTTTTGTTTAAATTAAATTTATCACCTACTGACACGACTTCAACCACTTTATTTGGGACAACAATGTCAGTAAAATTAACAAACCACTTGCCCTTTTTTCACATTTACACCAGAATCAACGTTATTTTCTTTTACAACAGGACTATTTAATTTTTTGTTTTACAAAAATAATCTTATTGGTATCGAAAAACGTTTTGAAAACAGATATCGGTAAAATTTGTTTCAATTCAATTAAATATAGGTTTAAACAGAAAAGAAAGAATTTAAATTTAAACTTCTGAATTTAATAAGGTAAACATTTTAACAAGAGCATTTCATAAAAAAATACACAAATATAAAGTTAGCAGTAATAATGTTTTATATGTTGAATATTGACCGTCTTTTTATTTATTGTGATCATAATTTAATCTAGGATTTTGATTAATTATGTTACATACTTAATATCTTTGGGGGATATTACATCTTTGTATATTTGTTTGGAGTATATAAACTGGAACCTGATTGGTTGAATAACTTCAGCCAGTATTTGAATTAAAGTGCACATCAAATTTGAATTCCAGACGTCAAAAATTGTTAATAAGTCACATGTCTGTGTCAAGTGAAATATTCACTTTTATCTAAACCAATTAATAACGATATGGATTCCATCTGGTCTTCTTGCTTTGAGGTATTCCAAAATTTAAGGTCTATTATATGAAATATCAAAAAGTAGATTATATTTGCGTCACTATTGAACATTCTGTTCGAACATGAAGGTTTTTTTTTTTAAAAATAATAAACTGATTTTGCAATTGTTATACATTTTATTTTCTCGTATAACGTTGGTAAAAAGTATTAAACATTTAAAATTTGTGTGTTCTAGATATTAAAATAAAAAAATTAGTCGTAAATAAAATATCTTTTATACATTATTTTCCCTATTTAAAGTAACATAGGAAGAGTTTAACTTCCATTTATACTAAGTATTTTGTTTCGGTTTGTTGTATTTGTTGATTAACATGCCTGTTTTATGTGTTAGAAATATCTTCTAATGTGTAAATGACCAATGTGTAATCAACTTTATCTTACAGTGGTATTAATTCATGATCGTTAGTGTGATTGAAGCGAGATTTTGTGACCTTGTAAAGAGCTGACACTTAGTCAAAAACCTACATACATCATTCCATTGAATTTTGCGGCATATGGTGGAAGACAAAACATGTTATTTGAAAATGGAACTGGACTAGTTTGGTACCGTTGCTCCTACCATTGCTCGTCACACTTGTAATAATGCCAGAAATATACATGTCAAATATTTGTTGACTTTAATTCATGTGTAGGTGGAATGAGTTTTTCAACGAAATACACATGGGGGTGGTCGTGGGTGGAATGAGCTTTTTTGAAATAATTCATGGTATAGTCTGTGACGTCACAATGTGGCGGAGCTTGTGAGGTATGATGGTTCCAAAGTGGGCTTTAGCCATAAAAAACTATTTTTTGACATCTGTTGGGTAGGATTTAAAACTGTCTTGAGGGTGGGACCTTTATTGGTCTGAAAGGGGGAAGGGTGAAATGTAAATATTAGAAAGATTGACAGAAATCTGGGATGAACACTACAACTTACAAAATTTTCATAGCAATCAGATAAATGGTTTAGGAATGTGTACTGAGGACACATACAAAACACACACACATAGTCCAACTGATGTACACACGCTCAATTGGATCAGTCCTACAGCACCACAATCTTTCTTTATGTGAACATCACTCATAATTTGGGGTATACTTGAAGCTGAAGACCAGCTACAAAAACTTCAATACATACATAACTGTCTCTGATAACACTAAACAAGCTCTAGCGAGGCATCTCATTTCCTGCTCCTCAAAAAAGGTGGATAGTTGCAAGTCTTTAAGAAAAGCAGCCCCAAACATATTACATACAACAGCTAACCAAACAATAAGAATAAAGCTAGCACCTACTTTTCCTACGTACAAAAAAGTAACTCCCTTCACAGCTGTATGAACACGATTTTCAATTGTAGCATACCTATCGAGTGACAGGTGAAGAATATGGTTAACAAAGTTAATATTTATTTGTTACCTGTACATACTATTAGAAGTTACAGGATATTTAAATAATTTAGAAAAAGTTTGCCATATTAAACAATAAGTTTTTTTTTAATTTTAAATTTTAGAGTAGCATCAACCCTAGGGTCACTGGTGACTATACACAGTTACTAACTCATAACCAGACAATAAATAAACACAAATGTTTTACATAAAAATTTCATCCACTAGACTGGATGAAAAAAAGAAAACACAAACATAGACACAAGATATCTAAATTTATATTTTCATTAATTTTCTTGTATCAGTAAGTTTTTTTTATAAATAATAAAATACTCTAACACTTCAGTTGACGTGTAGTAATCTTTTTTTTCTGGAAATAATTGTATAGTATTATTGTTATTATTTGATTTAGTTTTTTGTCTTGCCTACCATTTTATGTATCATTATAATTTTGATTCCTAATTATGAATTTTGCTACCAAGATATGTTTAGGTATAATTTTTTTCTATATTTGTTGTTAATATCAATTTTACTGCCTTCCACTTTTCTAATTTTAGGTTAAGGTATCTCCTAAGCAAAAAAGACCACTCGATGAAGATAACTCCTGTTTTATCCTAGCACCATTCCAAAAGGGACCAGTAATTAACTTTGAAAAAGTAAAAGTTGGAAGCAAAAAAGCAAAGGCACTTCCCGTAATAAATGGAACACGGTCATCAATTCGGGTATTTAATTTTCTTTTATTTATTTCTTTTGATTTATTAGTTGTTAACATGACATACTTTTTGTTTGCAATATTCAAGAACTTGCTATGATTATATGCCATTCACAGATAAATAAAAGGTGAATGTAACTGTGACAGTTTTTCCAGATTTCAAAAGCACTTCAGAAACTGTAAACAAGTCTCTTTTGTTAAAGTAGGTATAAGAGGGTCACACATAAGAAACTTGTTAAAATAACTTTTTCCACATCTATTTTAAAATAGCAAGGAAAGATATTAAATGCAATAATGATTTTTGCTGAGATAAATATTATAAACTTTAATTCAATTCAGAGTGGTTTAGCATTTTATTTTCTGGCATATTGTCATGTTTCTGAAACTAGCTTCCTTTCTCAAGTATAGAAAATGTAACCAATTTATAGCAGTCGTTTGTTCCAAGTTTGTTTTCAAACAGTTTCATTTCATCAAATAAGTTATGTATGAACTATCTTTTTCCTTGAAGTTCCACATTTACATAGTTCAAATGTGGAGTTAGATCACCAAAAAACACAAAATCACACATTCATTCATTATTGTTGAATTGGGGGAATGGATTATTTTATTACCATAAACAATTTAATATCATTTTAAAGTTATATATTCATTTTAGCATGACTTCACTACTTGACCAATATATGCCTGTGTTATTCTATTTCTTAATCTTTTAAAAATACCTTAAATAGGCAGTGATTTATTGCTGAAGGTTTGAAACAATTAATATTTTATTACAGAAGTGATGTTTTTTGCAAAGATTCTGTTGATGAATTATGGAATGATCAACAAATACTAACCTTCTTGAGTTGTGAAGAAGGGAATGCCTAGTCCCCACAGCAAACTTCTTTCTTGTGGGACAGATAAAAAAAGCCCAACCTACCTTACTGTATCACTTTTAGGTGATTACGGGATGAGATCCTTAAATTTTAACGTGGAAATCATCGTCTGCCATGCACTCCTTTTCAAGTCCCCTCTTTACTAATCCAATTAATGGGGAAAGGACAGAAAGATAGAAAGAAGGTGACTTACCTGAGGTTCATAGATGGTAGACACCTTGCGAGGTTTGGAGTTCTTGAATTTTCAGAGGCACCGCCCCCTTCATCAGAAAGTTAGGGAAACATATCCAGTGATTGACTAGCCAATGACTGGCCAGTCATTCTTATGTTTTCTTGTTTTTATTAATCCCGCAGATTTCTTTCAATTTGAGCAATCAATCTGGACACCAGGTAATTAATTTTAGACTCCCCAAATTGATTTTAGGTATCACCTAGCTAAAGTACCCTGTGTTGCTTGGGTTTATGTAAATTATAAAGCAGGAATGCAATTAAAGATAAGTTTATTGTAGTACTCGAGGGTACACTACATTTAAAATTCTACCATTCTCTGTATAAACAAAAAAGACTTTTGTTTGAGCCAACCCTAGAGCAACCAAGAAACTGTTGACATTTTCACATCGTTCACATATATAACTTCAGTATATTTAAAATCTTTAAAGATCATGGACAACTTCAGGCCATGAGGAACACTTCTACCAAATTTTGCCCAGTAGTTTGGATGTGACACACTGACAAAAAAGTTTTTTGTATTATAGATACAACTTTAATTTTGAGGAATTGGACAGTATGCATTTTCTGACATAGTTTTATTAACTGCATATTACAAATTATACTCCACTCCAACCATTCATTGCTGTCTCCCTACTCATCATGGGAGACATGGCAAAGCAATAACAATCCAGCATGTATTCATAAGAATAAGACCCTCTCTCATGTCACATGATATTATATAGTCTAATAAATATATTTAATATAGCAAATGTACAAATTTTTGCACATGCCATTTTTCTTGTTCACAAGAGTTCTTGTTAAAGATGACATCAATACACAATTGAAGCTGGGTTTCTATATAAAATAAATGGTTTGAAATGTTTTTCTTTACTTTCAGGTTAAACTTACAAAATGTCCTCCACAATTTACATTTAATTTATTGGAGTTTACTGTACCTGCATCAGGAAGAACTGAACTTGAAATCAGCTGGACTCCTGTGGAAAGTGGATCTTGGCGTCATGTAGTCAAAGTGCAGACAGACACAGTATTGAAATTTGATTTGGTGTTAATCTGCAGTTCAAAGGATACCAAAGTAAACCTATTACATAATTGACTAGGTTGCTTTAATTAACTTGTAATGCTGAAAGAATAATTGTAGATTGTATTTTTAATTAATCTATTAGCTGTAGGTTATTTTCCTAAAGTTAATATTTTCCTGCCCCCACCCCCTAATCTTGTTCTAATTAACAAATAAATAGGTCATACAAAATTTCACTTGAATCAGACAACTACTAGGTTACCTGCTAACACCTCAAAGTTGGATCAATCATTGAAATGACGTGAAGCCTGTAAAAATATAGTGTTTTTTAAAATAAAGCAACAATTTCTGTAAAGGAATGACATTTTTATCAATAATTTATATGTAATAAAACCCTAATGTGAATGAGTGAATATTAAACATAAGTTTTTAGTAAGAAAGGATTTAAAAGCAGTTTGTTAGATTTTTTTGAATAAATTGAGATGTGCCTGCAAGTCAATGGTGGAAAGATTGATAATATCCTGTAAACACTTGTAAACTTCCACATATGTTCTCATGATTTTTTCCTTTTTTTAGTTCAAGGGGTGCTAAGTATAGTTTACCTCCATGTTGTGCGTCCTGGGTAACACTAAAAAGTCTAAATCTTCAATTTGACCACAGAACTCGTTTTTTGTTGTTTGTTAATAGTAGAATTAGTGGACATGACATGAATGACGAGGTATCTGAAAACAACTAATCAAGACAAAAAAGTTTCATGGGGGTGAAAAATGTGGTTGCCATTTAAAAATATACCTTTGGGCTCGTGGCTTGCAAGCATTTGCTTAAAAGCTCAAAATAATTGGTCAATCCATACGAAGTGATCCAAAAGAAATATTACAGGTTGCTTGACCATTTTTGATTTGTATGATTTATTTTATATGTTACTATATAGTAAATAACTAGTTCAAAACAGGTTTTAAAATATTTTTATCTTGATCCGTTTCTGAGAGGTGGCCATTTTTATTGAACTGCGGATATTTGCGATAAGTTAAATATATTCAGACTGTGTAATTCTACAGGAATAAAACACACATTTTGTCTAGAACGTTCTCTTCTATAATTAAAGTTCAAAAAAATACCCTAAAACTAATACTGGTTAGAGAAAATTGCTACCAAAGTTAGGAATTGCAATTGAATAAAATACAGTTTTTGAGGCTTTAATTTTCAATGAAGGAATAAAATAACACAGAGAATTTTTTTATTATAGACAAATTACCACTGATAGCCATGTGCAAAATAAATCTTCATTTTTGAAAACAGAAATTTCTTTATTTATAAATTATTTTAGGTTTAATATCTTTGGCGGGGAAAAGTATAAAAACGTAATTTTTGTCACATATTTTGTATTTATATGACAGTAAACTACAGTAAAAATTTTAATCTTGGCATTTAATAATTAACAGAGTTATAATTTTTTTAAAGTTCCATGATGACTTTGGCTAGCCGATCACTGGAAAGGTCTTTCTAACTTTCGGTGCCTACCAAAAATTCAAGTACTCCAAACCTTACAAGGCATCTGCCATCTGTGAACCTACTTTCTATCTTTCTTTCCTATCCTTGTTAGGAATGAGAGAGAGAAAGCTGGTGGCCTGCCTGAAGTTCACAGATAGCAGGCACCATGTAGGGCTTTGCACTCAAATTTTCGGAGGCACTGCGCCCTTCATCAGAAATGGCTGGTCTTCACTCTAAATGTTTTCCTAGCCTTCTGATGAAGGGGGGCGGTGCCTTTGTAAAGTCAAAAATCTTAAGCCCTACATGGTTCCTGCCATCTGCGAGCTTTAGGCAAGCCACCAGGTTTCTGTCTCTTTCCTGTTTACTATGCAAACCAGGTAAGTTTTTTGAAATTAAAGATGTTATTATAAAAGAAAAATATATTAGTTTAAACAATAGGGAACACAAACTATTGTTAACTTTTGTAGTATTGGTATATTTAATATAAAGTTTTCAAAATGTTGGTTGCCAATTAAAGGTTTAAGTGCATCAGTTAAACTTGTTTACCTAAGTTTCATCCACAATTAAATGAGCTTTCAGCCTTTAACTGTCACAGGTGACAGTTAAAGGTGCAGGTTTTAGTTCAGAGATATGAGAGTTGATTATTGCCTAAAAAGGATGAGAACTTCTTTATTGACAAAACTTAAATAGACAAATGTCACTGAAGAATGGGCAACCAACATTCAGATCCTTATTTTCTATACTGGTTCTGACTGCTTTAGTGTAAGAAGGTTATTAAGATTTTGGATATTAAAATGGAATAGAATGCCAACATCTAAAATCTTGGTATTTTGCTGAATCATTTGAATGTTTGAAATTATTCTTTAATTTGATTTTCTGTAAAAAGATTCCATAGTTTTTAGTGAGGCATTAAGGATTAATTGAGTTTTAAATCCAAAAATATTAGTTATATTTATACTGAACTCTTTTTCAGGTTCTCCCCAAAAAGCGTATCAAACATCTAAAACCAATTGTTGGTAAAGCTCAGAACCTCATAGATAAGAATAGATGTGCATATGGCATAAATCTTGGCTTTGGAAGCTCTATAGAAAATACAAAGCTAATAGCAACTGGCTTTGACAACAGTAACACTCAGGAGCTACTAAAAAATGGCCCTGAAGTTTTTGCAAGTGTTCGTAACGGTTCAAGTCGTAGAGCAACTATGGTATTAAGTAAAAATAAGTTAATTTGTAATAAAGAAAATGTGTCATTTGAAAGAGAGAAGTGCGTGCAAAATATAGCAACCTCAAAAATTAGTATTGATGAGATATGTGAAAAAAGTCTATCAAAATTTAAAAATGAGTCTTCATTTACTAGTATATGTGATGATAAATTAGAATTTTGTTTAGAGCCTAATGACAACAAAATCAAGAATAGAAAAAATTGGAGTTTATTAGATAATAGGTCTGGAGGCATACTTTATCAACAAAAGCATGTTGGTGAAGAATACAATTCAAAGAAATTGGAAGCTAAGAATAAGATTTTACAATTGAATGAAAAATTTGCTAAAGGAGACCAAAGTTTGTCTTCAGATTCTGATAAGTTCTCTGATAGTTTAGAAGATTCTAAGACCTTTCCAAAAGCTGATGATATTAATGTTAGCATATCTTCACCACTAGTAAAGGAACTTGGAAAAAGTGTTTTATCTGACATTGATGAAAATTTTGATTTCTTGGGAGTAGGAGTGTTTCCAGCTTGTATGAAAAGTAAAAAAATGACCAACACAGACTTCAGTTTTGTTTCAGAAGCTAAAACTAATAAACTTTGCACTCCAAGTTGGTTGCAGACTCCGGAGTTTTCCAAATATCGTCCAGGCACTGATGTTGAAAATCATGCTGGTGAAAATTTTTTGGATAATTTTTGCTATGCAGATTCACCTTTAAAAGATAAAATTTGTAAGCCAGAAAATGCATTTAATTTTAGTTTTACTTTTTCAACCCCTAATATTATAAAATCTAGTGCAGATTTCACTGAATTAAATTATGGAAACAATATAATTATGTCTTCAAATGTTGAAGAAAAGGCTGGACAAATGTTGAATGCAAATATTAGCAAGTTCGAAATTACAGAAATTGAAAAGTTGAACCATTGGGAGAAATTTGGGAGAACACCAATTACTCACCATGGTAGTTTAACAGGAACACGAAAGAAAATGCCTGTTGAAATTGAGAAGTTGAACCATTGGGAGAAGGTTGGAACAATGCCAAATCTTGAACATGAAGGTTTTACAGGAACACCAAAGAATATTCCTGTTTTAAGTGGAGGGAGAACTGAGACAAAAAGAATTGATTGTGACGTCAAACCACAAACACACTGCAAGTTTGTAGGTTTGGACTTTTGTAACAGACCAACTGAAGTCAAAACATCAAATATTAAAATGGAATTGGAGTGTGATACTTTTCATTCAGGTAATGGTATTAGAATTCTGCAATTTTCACCACCAAGAAGAAAAACTTTGAAGTCTTCACCAAAATTGTACTTGGGCACCCAAACACGTTTAAAAGGTTTGATTCTAAAGCATTTTAATTCCTAATTCTAATAAATAAGAAGTTTCTTTCAAGTATGAAATGGTTTGCTAATTCAGATATTCTGAATGTAAGTGTTACAACAGTGTATATATTTCAACTTTTTCCTTTTATCATGTTCATTGATTTGTGTAATAGTACATGAAAAAATATTATAAGTCAATCCAAAATTGAGTGTTTACAGTTTAAAAATCATGAGAAGTCTTAATGCAAAAAGAAATACTAAGCCATTTTAAACATGAGAAGATGAACTGGGAAAGGTTTTGGGGAAAGACTGGTAAATGAAATACATTAGAAAAAATAGTATGAACATGCATATTTAACACATTGAACACAATGCCATTAACTGGTAGCTGGTACTGAGCCATTCCAATTGCACCGTGTCGGCCATTGGTGGCCGATACAACATACCTAACTTTGAATTTACTTTCTGAGCCATTGACATCATATTCTGTGTAAATTTCTATTTAGCTTGGCTGACATGGCTCTTCTCAATTTGGCATGATGCCACCAATATCCCTTCATTTGCGCCGTGTCAGCTACCTGCAGCTGACACATGGAAAAACTTGGTAACTACCAAACTATTCCATCAAAACAAATAAACCAATTGTTTTATACCTATTCTAAAAATTAAACCTAAAACCACAAAAAAAATTAATTGCATGAAAATTCTATCGGTGTTCAAAGTGTTAAGATTTTCTACATCATGAGAACATTCATGCACTTAGTTTTAAAGGCCGATGGAACTTATTTTCTAAGCAAGGTGATTCCTCCATAATTGTATTGACTGATGTAAAATCACTAGTTTCTTGTTTACAAAAATTGAAATATATACATTTCTTAATTATTTCAAACACTTGTTTATGTATAAGAAAACATATGTTTAATATATCGATGAATTTAATGTAGTTAGTATCATATTTCCTCTATAGTTACAAAAATTTAAGAATTTTCTTGCAAATGGTCTTCAATAAAAAGTCCATTTTCTTATGTTCCTAAATACTTAGTTGGTTACCTTTGTCTGAAAAAGTTAATAATTTACCATTTACTTGAAAGTACTACATCTGCAGAGATCAGAATAATTAGTTAAATTTTCTTTGTTATTAGCATGTTCAAAGAAGAGATCTCCGAAATTCAATCCAAAAAAATCTGTAAACCGAGAAGCACAAGCACATAAAAATTCCTGTAAGTATGGTAAAAATTTTAAATTTTATTTTATATTAGCTTAATGTAATTTGAAATTGTAATTCTTCTGTCATAGCTGCTGAGAATAGTTTTTCCTCTGCAAGTATTTCAAAATTGAGGCTAAATGTGCAGAAAAAAACACCTGAGAAGTCATTTCAATTGTATGACCCTGACAATCTCATGAAGCCTAGTTTACACTCAAATCCATTTATCCAGACTGGAATTTATTGTGATTTGGAGTGGATTGATTTACAGGAAAAAGATTTAATGAAATGGCTAAATACATTACTCTCTCCTCCAGATGATCTTGCAACAAATCAACAATACCATGGAGGTTTGTCCTTTAACATCAGTATTACAATAGTACAAATTTAATGTTTTTCTTGAGTGAAATAAAGTAGTGATTCTTCAGTTCTACTTATTTGCATGGTCATAAGATACAGAAGTTGTATCTTATGTATTATTAAATACTGTTTTACATAAAAGACGACGGCAAAAAATGGCTGCAGAAACGTTTTAAAAACCTGACCTGGTTGGTTAACCGTGAATATTTTGTCCGAGTTCCACAGTGTTCTGTTATCAGACTTGGAAAGACTACTGAAAACCTTCCTAATATTCCAGTCTCAAGACTGATGTATAAAGACACTCAAAGTACTGTAATTAAAACAGATTACATAACAATTGTTATTAATTTACTTTCTATTGTTTGCAGTTGATGTTGTCGAGCTTTGGCAGCAAGTACGAAAACAAAAAAATAATGTGGAGTTGGGTACAAGTCGAGAACAAGCATCTCTTACGTACCACACACATAATTGGCTTTCTACACTACGCAAGGCTGCTCGTGCTTTATTCCAAACTGATTATCTTGCAAACATATTCTGTAGGCTATCTACACATATTGATAAACAGTTGATCACCTTGAGAGAAGATAGGAATTTCTTCATTGATATTGGTAATGTATTTTAAAAGAATAGTTTAGAATTTCCATTACCATTTTTTACCTAAAGAGTTATGGTGTTCAATCCCAAAAACATTTTCGGTCATGCGAATTATAAATTAATACAAATATTCCCTAATAAAGTGATGAAAAATTTTATTTTTGTTTGAATTTGTATTCTAAATACATTTTTGAAATGTAACAATTAATTCATTCATTGAGTAAATTTATTCTGACCATCCATGCCATATTTATATATTGCATATTTTATAAAGAGTTTGACTATGTTGAATTATAAATTTAAAAGACAAGAATGGAAAAGTCTTTTAAATTTAGCTTCACAGTCTTAATCTGAGCTTCAGTTGAGTATTTCTTCTCTCTTTGCCAAATCAGAAACAAATTAATTCTGTATAACAATGTTTCTTTTTTTGGAATATTTTCAGGTTTCACAAATGAGATATTAAAAAATTCTTAAAGTATAACATAACAAATTATGTATTGATAATTATATATGAATATTTTAATATTGTATAATTTCAATGAATAATACAATTTTGAAGAGAACTCCTAAAAGTGAGCTTTCCTGTACACTGCATTTGAAAATTTCACTCCAAAAAAGAATGAGGCATAGTTTTATGTTCAATAGTTATTCTTGTTGCCAATTTTTTGTTGCTTGAGTTAAATGTTGTCATATAAATATAGCTATTAATATTTTTATTTCAGTTTATTTTTATATCTAAATTCACTTTTTTTTAGTATCAGCGAGAATAACTTTCATGCTTTTCCTTGAATGTGAATAGTTAGGTCATCTTATCTGTGGATAAAAATGTACAACAAATAATTTGAAAAGAATAGTGTGTGTGTAATACACATTTTTAGACTAAACTCTTAAACATACGTATATAAAATTATCTTAATTCCAGCCATGTAAGATTGTTGAAAATGTGTAACATTTATATGATAGTTGTCAAAATGTGATTGGTTTTGATGTATGACAATCACTCCAAAAGATTTTCATTTAAATTTATTTTCTATTCTTCATCTTTTTTATTCTTCATCTTTTTTATTCTTCATCTTTTTTATTCTTCATCTTTTCTATTCTTCATATTTTCTATTTACATAGTGTGGAGATACATCCCTTTCCTTCTTCCATAATTCCCTTTCCTCACAACTGCCTTACGCACTTACACGAACATGGACCTGTATGCACCTGCATAGTAATAGTATGGACCAGCATGTTTCAGCCACTGTTTGGTAATGTTCTCCAGGAAGTCATCTTTTGTCAAGAAAATTACATCCACCAAGATTTCACTGCACACTGTATTTTTGTGATTCTTTGTGAGCCTTTGTCGACATCCATGGAATCCACTTGGCGCAAAACTTTTCCAACTCCTACTCGTTCAGTATTCTGCCAACACTTCTTTCTCCTATTCCAACTTTGAGTGACTATTGTTATACTGTGATGCATTTGTTAGCTGAAGCTGTGTTGTTAACTGGCTGCATATTGTCAGTAGTCAATGCAATGTGGGATCTACTGCTGTGAGGCTTCTCCTAATAATCTGCTTGCTGTGCTGTGATTGACAGCCCATTCCTTTTGGTGAATGTCAAGTTCAGCAGCCAGTCTGAAGACTTACTATAACAGTGCAACTCACAGGAACAGGTTGAAAGAAATTTGAACACAAGTGAGATGGATGTAACTATGAACTCCATTTATTGCAGAGATGTAGAATGAAAACTAAAATTAAATAAAAATAGTATACATTACTTTTGAAGCGATCCCTGTATTTACCTGGCTGGAATCAAGTGTGTTTTGTAAACTCTTAACTGTAGGGGGAACTTTTGTTCTAAAATTGAAAAACTCTCAAGGAAATAGCCAGAATTACTTGCTTTTCCTAGTTTTCTGTCACTTTAATCCCAGTCTGAGATCGTTTCTCCTTACTCATTAAATCTGTATAATTAATAGTTTAAAGCAGGTGAGTTTTAATATTTTTCCATGCCATTTAAACATGGAAGCAACAGTGGACGAGTTACAAATGGAATTGATAGATTAATAAAACAACACTCATTTGTGAAATAAATTTCATAATGTGCACATCAAAAAGTTTTAAGTACATTATTTTTAATTTTTTTCACAATTAGTCATGCATGCAAAGCACTTTCTTCACACCATAGCAATGCATGTTTCACAGTATTTCCATAGTTATTTGTTTTAATTTATAGTCACAGGGTTGTCAATTTGTTCATTTTGTTAATACATGGATCAATTTGTTTATCATCTATTACTATTATAATTTCAATATGTTTCTTATATGCAGCCACACAAAATTGAAAGTTTTAATTGGACCACTCTAAAAAAGGTTGCCCATCCCTGGTTTAAAGAATCATTTAATTCAGTTTCGCAGCCTTCAAGGCTAAGCTTCTTTTGAAAGAATTTCTTCTGTTCTTGATTGTTTTCCTATTCTTTGAAAATGACTTTGAATCATTAACATTATAAGTAAAATGTGTGAATCAAGAAAGATTATATATTTTCTGGTGCAGAATTGTTTTGTTTCCATATCCTGTGTTATAAATATGTTTCTAGGTTTGCAGCATAAATTGTTGGAACTGTTTTTATGCTATAACCCTTTGTGGTTGAGAATTGGCCTGGAAACCATATATGGAAAAACTGTTCCTGTACAGTCCAATTCTGATACAGTTGGACTAATATCATTCATAATGCACAATTTTCTTGAAAATAGTTACTTAAAAGAAAGATATCCAAATCCAAATGAGTACATGAGGAACATAACTAAATTGGCATTGAAGAAGTTCTTAATACTGGTTTACTTCCTAGATCAAGCAAAGACAAATAAGTTAATTCAACTTAACCCATGCCTGTTTACAAAGAATGCACGTTGCAAGGTTAGTTACTGTAGATTTTAGACACTTTATTTATGTGTATACTCCAAAACTGGCTCATTGCTCAGTCCAACTGCCCTTGAAAATTATACATTGTATTGCTCCCTGCTCCCCAGTCTGGTGACGCCAACTATCAATTTATGGTAGTATGCTCTCTATGCCCCCACAACACCAACAAATTCAACCAGTGCTTCACACTGACCCCCCCCCCCCCTCCTTCCTCTAAGCCCTACCTCCTGATTCTTCAGAAGCTTAACTCCATCAGCAGAAATTTTCATTTCACCGTGTCCTACAATCCAGACAAAGCCTGGACTAAATATCCTTCACCTTCCCCCCCCCCCCCAAACATACGTAACAGCACGAGCTCATGTGTGCTGTGTATGTCTTGATGTGTATGTATGTGGTTTATGTAGTGATTGGTGGTTGTATGTGTGAATGTGTGTGTGTCAGTATTTAAATATGGATATGTTTCAATGTGTGTGTGTGAATATGTGGGTGTTTGTATGCATCTCCCCAGCCCCCATTAAGTCCTTGTCTCTTCCCAGACTCTCATTGAGACAGATAGTTGGTGGCCTGGTGGGGTCTATTGTTTAAGAACTAAGCTAGCAGTGCAGAAAATTTTGTCTGCTCAGTCGCCAGCTAGCTGATGACTGGAAATGTCTTCCTAACTTTCTGATGAAAGGGGTGGTACCTCCGAAATATTTAGAACTCCAAAACTTACAAGGTGTCTGCCATCTGTGAACCTCAGATAAGTCGCCTACTTTCTATCTCACTTTCCTTTCTGTGTTAATGGTTTCCATTAACCTGACAATATCATTTCCATCATCAGAAAATTGGAACTTACGTGAAGGGACAGTGTGGCGTTCTTAAATTTTCAGTAGTCTTTATCATAAATAAAAATGCATCCTGATCGCATGTGTGCTCAGCCCCACAAGGTTTGTGTTGGCCTTGAGCTGTGTTAGGCTCCTTCTCTTTCAGAGCAAATTAGACCTTTTCCCATCAACACACTTGTAAAAATTATTACAGCTTGTAAAAATTTTATAATAGTTGCTGCAAAGGTTTTTAAATTTGAAGAAGCATTTTATAATAGGTGCTTGTCATTTAAACAAATCAATGAATTTTGAACATTTTTACTCCTTTATAGTAAAAGGTGTATTTTGGAATCCCTTAACATACAGGGTATGTTTATTACTTCTTTAATGCTCCACAGGTATTGTGGGCTCGCTTGTGATTCCTGAAACACTTTTTAATCTTTCAAAGTACTGTGTGTGTTTTTCATTTTTTTAATACACCAGGATTTCTTTTGTCACTTAAAGTAGCATGCTAATTTAATGTGCCAGGAGAATTAATGATGCAGTTAAGGTTGTGCCACTAATCATTCCAGTTAATTCGAAGCCAACTCCAAGTTAGCACAAGTCAGGATGTATCTACTAAGGGGTTAATAGTACAAAATTGTTACTGTCCTTTTGTCAATTATCATGTGCTGACCAATACATTAGTGTGGAATTAATTAATGTTCTGGGCTAATATAAATAAATACTCAAGGTAATGCTGGACACTCAGCTAGTTATAATTAAACGTTTATTTGTGTATCAGTTTTCGTGGTATTTTAGTTTTATGCCCTTCTTAAAGTATTTTCTATATACAGGCAAGCAGAGATATACTTCTGTCATTTTCTCGTGAATTTCTTTCTGGTGTTGGAGATATTACAAAACACTTGAAGACCTTGGGGTATGTTGTTTGCCATGAGCAAATTTACATAGACGAATTTGATTTCAGTGTAAGAAATCATCTGGATCTTCGAGATGGGATAAGACTGTGGTAAGTGCAATAGTTCTGAGTTGGCAGTCATATTCAAAACCTGTTTAACTGTTCATATAAAATGTTTTATTATTAAAAGTATGTTAACTTTTATATATAATAATTTCATTTCAACACTTGTTTCAGCAAAGTAATGGAAATTATTCTGCATGACGAAACTATTTTATACAAATTACGTGCTCCAGCAATTTCAAAGTTGCAAAAAATGCATAATGTGTCTATTGCACTTAGTGCTCTAGAATCTGCAGGATATGAAATTACTGGTGGAATCACTCCAAATGACATAGTAAATGGTCATAGAGAAAAAACATTATCACTTTTATGGCAAATAATATATAACTTTCAAGTGAGTTTTGCTTCAGCATACATAAATTTTACACAAGATCAGAGTAATTGCTTTCAATTGAAGCTCAGCACTACAGTGAAACTTAGTTAAAGGATCAGATTGTAAAAATGCATCACCCCCACTAGCCATTAGTGTGAAACTTCAATTGACAATGATTCTTCTGTTCTTGAATTAAATCGTACCTATAATCAATTTACAAATTATATATTCTTCACTGAAACCCTAAAATAAGGCACTGTATAGTGTGGTTCTGTAAATTGTAGATGATCCTTTAGTTCAGGGCTATATGATTGATGTAAAAAGTTCTTTAGCTGACAGGGAGTAGACTCAAATGGTTTGATTTCTGGTTCAGTCAATTTTTTTCCAATCCGTTCACACAATAGTCTCAGTTGCTTAGTCATAAGGCTACCAAAGTCAGCAGGGGAGAGCAGGTACCTGCTAAATACATTTTGACTGCAGTAACTGTTAAGATGAGAAAAAGATGACCTTGACTAATCCTGTCTGAGGCAGGAGTGGATGTAGTCTTCCCTTCCTGACTTTATGAAAATTATGAGTCTGCAGATGTGCCTGCTCCCATCTGG
The DNA here is from genome assembly GCA_034510155.1 of Eucriotettix oculatus. Classification (NCBI taxonomy): domain Eukaryota; kingdom Metazoa; phylum Arthropoda; class Insecta; order Orthoptera; family Tetrigidae; genus Eucriotettix; species Eucriotettix oculatus. The sequence continues at coordinate 101,707,101 of CM067377.1, read as the reverse complement.
TTTGCATAGAGCCTTGCAATTCTGTTGAGACTGTAGTCACAGTTACCTATAGTGACTTCGTGCTTGACTGCTTTTTCAATTTTATTTTTCTGCAGCGAGTTTTTATGATGCTGAAAAATTAATATCTCATATCGTAATGTGTATATGTTATGTTATAAAGTAA